>VRLP01003979.1:0-55307 GCA_009660295.1 Lophius piscatorius | reverse complement strand
ACTATCATTTTAAACCAACGGGCAACACGAGTGCCTCCAGCCGCAAAACTTCACAAACAACAACACATGTATGCAAACGCAGGTTACTAAGATTCTTAGATTCAACGTTCAGGTCAAAGGGATGAAGATCAGCAGAAACTCACCTGATAAAATATAAATAAAAGAAAATCAGTTTCTAGAAAACTTTTTTACATTTGGATCAGATCTCAGAGTACTACAAGGTAAAAACAGATAAAAGCGTCAATAAAAAAATATAATAGTCATTTAAAAATATGAGCAAAGAGCAGCAGTTTATTAAAAGTTATAAGTTCTGCTAAAAAGGAAAGTTTTAAGTCCTTTTCAACTTTAATTTAGGTTAAAGTTCTCAGAAAAAATATTTAAAAACAAAAAAAAACAACTTCCCATCAAACATAAAACTGATTATTTTACACATACAGTGTCTAGTATTGTGAATAACATTAATAGAAAATATCAATAAAAATAAAATCCTTTACTGTTATTATTATAACCGTGTCAGTTAAAGTTGGGGGCTCCTACATCAAAGTCAGATTTATTGTCAATTATATATACAGCATAATCAAAGGGGTGCAAGATTTAACTATGAGTGAACAAGAGAATAAATATAATTACAGACATCAGTAATTCAGATATAAATAACGGCGTAGCTGTTGGAGGTGTCTTGAAAAACTCTGTACTGCAAAAAAATATTTAAAAATACAATATTGTATTGCAGCTGTTGATGGACCAGAGTTAAAAAACCAACAAGTAGTCGAATATTTGGGAGAAGGATTCTGTATTTTGTTTCAACAATAAGAAATAGCATCCTTTGAGAACCTCTTACGTCATCATGAAGGTTCTGTCTCATCACATAGTTTGTACCTGCTCAACGTTAAAGACCCAGTGTGTGAGGAACCGGGTAACAAGTAACATATCCCAGCCAATCGGACAGAGCCAGGCCTCTCCAAGTCTCTTTGCCCTCCACCTCCTTCTCCCCTTTAATCCGTAAAGCCTCTCTCTCCTTCGCCGCCTGTGCCCCTCATCTTCTCCACACTCACTTCAGTTCCTCTCTTTCCCCCCCCCTGCTGAAAGGACATCTTCAGAGGGACACTTACGTTCTTGCCTCCTTCATCCTCCAGCTCTTCTCTCACACAGTGCATCCTTCTGGACTGATGTTTGTAGAATTACAGAATTAGCCCCAGAGGGTGATGATGAAGGCATGAAAAAGATGAAGGGGGGATGGAATGTAATGACGCAGAGAACAGGTGATGAACTTTGTAGGTTACTTTCCGTAAAGCGGTCAGAGAACTAGGGGATAATCATCTACGTCATACTCAAACCATCACTGTGAATGTTTGCTATCAGCACATGTCAGTGCAGCTGAACCCAAAGTCTTCACGGGTTCCTGGTATCTCTTAGTCTGTTAGATGATCGGATCCACATGTGGAGAAGGCTGCACCACCCAACGCCAAATTAGATTCGATTTGGAAAAGCTGTGGTGCAACTTTGTAGAACGCTGCTTAAAGCAAGTGTGTGTGTGTGTGTGTGTGTGTGTGTGTGTGTGTACTCACCAACCAGGCCACCAGCATACAGCCAAACAGACTCATCACCGTCAGACACATGGCCAGCCTAGGCAGACTCTGTCCATCAGGTCATGTGTCTGCTGGGGGCTCAAAGAGTTTCAGGATCAAAGTGGAAGGATGAGACATTTTTTCCTTCCATGACTTTTTACCTGCGCTGAGACGCGTTTGTTCTCCTCACAGCTAAGGTCACCTGATAAATCCCTCCTCAACAACTATGCCAGTCAAATCAGTCACTTTCTCAAGCCCAATCTTTTTTGTCCACCCCGATTCTCTCAATCCTTCTCGTCAGAACTATTTTTAGCCGGCTTAGCAGCACTGGAGGCATGAGAGGTTTATTCTCTGCCTTCTCGCTCACTCATTACCTGGCGGCTGATTCACAGAGTCTGCTAATCCCATAAAGCTGCAACTGCACAGACCAACGTTAGTTCTTTTTTCAAAAGCGATGCAACAAAAACGGGGGGGGGGGCGCAGATCTCCTTCAAGAATTTCTAAAATTTGATTACCTTCAATCCTCTAAAATACTTTGGACCAACTTATTGAATCTTGAAAGCTCATCTTTGTCCAGCTTTACATCTAATTATTCCACTGGCAGTGTTTGTCCTCCCACCACACTCACATACCAGCCTCCTACCATCGATCCCCCCAGAGCCATTACAGTCGGCTATGATGTTTCCACATCATATTTATGGATCCAGTTTTATATATAGTATACACTTACATGTGCATCTAGAATAGGCTGCAGAAGCTGAGCTTAAATTAGAATCAAGAGATTAATATTCATGATTAAACTGAATAACTGTTTCTTAGAAAGGTGTCAGAACTTATGAGCTGAACTTGATGTAGCTGCAAGTCATGAATGACCCTCATCTGAAGATGTAATCGTCAGCAGTAAAACCTTACGTTTGTACTGCCTGTGAACATCACCACGTACCCTTGTGATCCGCCTGTAGGCCGAGAACAGACTGCAGAGTCACGGTCCCCCTTCCTCTGCAGCCCCAGATGCTAATCTGCCATAGGCCTGTCTCACTCTGCACCCTTCTGTCTCACCCAGCAACCTGGACACGCTGCAAGATACAAGTGGTTTAAGCATGTGAGTCAGTGCTGCAGGAAGCTGATGCCAGTAATCCTCATGTTCTGCACATTTTGCTTCCTTTGTTGCAGATGAATCATGATCTAAAAATGTCCTCTCTCCCTCTGCCTTTCTTTTTCTTAAGGGACTGGGAGGGTGGGTTTGGAGGAAATGCAGCTTGATATAATAAGAGATGAGTCAAACATGAGGACCTGAAGATGAGAACATGTGCCTGTCCATCACTGCATCAGATGTGCAGGGCAGTCATCAGCCTTTAAATTCTGGACCCCAGGGACATATGGAGATTTCCCATATGATGGTGACTGGTGGTAATTGTGTGGTGTAAACTCTCCCTGGTATGTATTTAATCAACCAACAATGCTGAATCACAACTAATGTGCTGCTGGTGCTGGCCGTCACAGCTGAAAAATCAACGTTTGACTAGACCCTCCTATACTTTGTCTATACTGCCACCGCGTGGTGAAATGTCGGAATTGCAGCTGTTGTAAATTGCAAGGCCTAAAGGAATGAATAACTCAAGGTGATCAAATATAAACTTGAATGCAATTAAGATGTTTATTAAACTTTCAAGATGATTGCGAAACAACAGGAAACAGTTTAGGCAGAATAGAAGAGATAAAAGAATCCTTCTTTACAAGAGAAAAAAAACCGCTTGCCTAAAAAGGCCATGTGATAAAATAAACTTGGTTGACACAAAAACGCCCCAAAAGACATTTGAGTTTATGATGGAGTAGAAAAAAAAAAGATTTGCATACATGTTTAATCCTTTTACCCAGTAATTGATCGCCAAAATCACTATACTTTTATTTTTTTATATTAACAAACTACATTATCAGTCACTAGAGACGGGTTCAACAGATTTTACAGACATAATCCAAGTTTATTCTAATCCATCCAAACATGCTGGCAGACTTAATGAATAATAAAAAAGACAGTCAAGTTTCCAGTGTTTAAAATGTAACAGATATCTAAAAAAAAAAGTTCTCATTGCTTGAGCAACTGATAATCATTTCAGTTAAAAGTATAAAAAAAGGGTAAATTTTGCAGTTGGAAGGCAGCAGCCCAATAAAGTTTGATCAATCAGAAGCTAAATTCAGTTCCCTTTAACCTGAGGTGAGCTTAATGCCACTGAACGCTCACAAAGAAAGGTAAACACCAGACAGTAGACAAGATAAGATTCATGTTAAATTAAAAGAACTACTCAAATCACAAATAAAGTATTGCTGCGGCAATTAACACCACTCCCTGCAGTTCATACGACGATGCCTTCATGGTCCGAGAGTCTCAAACCGGCACAGCCCGATTAAATGCCACTAATAGCTTCTCCACAGGGCGCCTGTTTTAAACAGACTTCGCGACAGCCGGATTTGGAAACCACAACAGTTGGCAGATAAGAGCAGACGGAGGAAATGTGTATTATCCACAGATTGTGTTTCCGATAAACCGAGACCTGTCAGTAAACCATAAACTATGTGGCAGTTTCACATCCCATAATGAACGACAGGCCCACATTCAAGTACGGATCCGCTTCATGCTCTTAAAAATGCACTTAAAACATCCTGATTATGAAGTCCCATTAAACATCATTCAGAGTTATCTGAGGCTTAATGGTGATTTAATCCGTTCCTGCAGCTGCTATGAGCTGATCCAGGTTTCAAACCTGGATCAGCTCCTCAGAAGAGTCCCACCGATCAGACCAGACGCCTGAACAGGAGGATATCACAGGTACAGGCCAGAGAAGACAAGGTGAGATGGCAACTTGGACAAGACTAATATTTACAGTGACTTAAGACCTTTCCTCAAAAGAATTGCGACTTGAGATTTGGGAACATTATATACAAAATGTCTAATCAAGGCTGAATGTTGGGATGAAGCTCGCTGAAAACAGCAGCGGCTGAAAACGGCAGCGGCTGAAAACGGCAGCGGCTGAAAACGGCAGCGGCTGAAAACGGCAGCGGCTGAAAACAGCAGCGGCTGATGCTCACTAGAACCATGAGATCTGACCCAAGACTTCAGACTTGACTTCCAGAGGTGACATAATGAGACGGTCACATATATAAACAGGCTCCATCTTTGCAGTAGATATTTGAATATTCAAATGAAATAAAATGTTCACATTTGTAAGTCATCAGACGCAGAACTCTTCGTGTGACGAGGAAGAAAGAACTGTACACCTAGCTCATTTTTGCCTGCAGCAGAAGAAATTCACTCTTACAATCATACACTCCCACATCTCACACATTGACAAACTATTTCCCCGCGTCCTCTCACACAAACATGGCGGGAGACACAAAGCTGTCCCCACGGTTGACATTGTGAGCGTCATGATAGTCCTGGGGGTCGCTGTCTGTGCGCATGTAAGGAGGCGGGACCTCGCTGTTTCCGGGTTCATCCCAACCAGAGGGTGCAGCAGCGTAATAGTGCGCCCTCATATTCTCACCATGGTCCTCCTCATCATCATGGTAGGTGTCCAGGTCCTGTGGACAACAAGACAACAGATTATCATCCTCCGTGTGTGACGAGCTTTTCTATCCAGCTTCTTTTAAAGCTTTCGGTGAACAATGTGTTTTTGGAGACATTCAGTGTTTAGTTTCTGTAAGACAGTAACTTTATAAAGTGGTGAAAAGTTTCCACTCCATCGAATGTCCTGTAACTTACTGCAGTTTAAAAAACAACTGAGTGTTATCAAACTCCTCCTAGAGGATGAGAAATACCCAATATAAAGTACAAATACATACATACACACATACATATACAGATATACACGCATATACATACACACACATTTAAACACACACATACACACAAATTCACACACACACATATACACATACATACACACACATTTAAACACACACATACACACAAATTCACACACACACATATACACATACATGCACATATATACACACGTACACACACACGCACACACATTAACATACAAATATATACACATACATGCACATATATACACACGTACATATACACATACATATTTAGTATGTACACACACACACACACACACATATGCTGTTAAACTCCATTCTGTGAACATTCTATAATCTAGAAAAAGAAACCCTACTACATAGATAAGACCTCCACTAGTGTGACTGTATGTCTTCAACCGTCATGCTCTCGTACCGTGACTGGCTCGCCAGTCTGCGTAGTGTAGTAGTTGTTGTGCGGGGGTCTCTCCATAGCCACTGGGGGAGCAGTTGGTTGAAGCTGCTGAAGAGGAACATATAATTCATGTTATAATATAACATATAATCCAATCTGTTAGATTAATGCTGGAGAGAGGGTCCACACACAGCCCTCCGTTTATATCTATGTGACTCACCATGTTTGTGGAGTTGTTTTTCTTCTTAGGGGGAGGGGGCTTGTAATTGGGTGGACCCCTGAAACACAAGACATTATAAGAGTATTTCATTGAACAGAACAACTTATAACTTTTACACTAAACAAAGACCCAGACAGAGAAGAACGGGTGAATTTGGGACGGTGGTCCGACAGATACTAACTCTCCGTTCATCTTTCGGTCGCGGTGTTTGCGGTACATCGCTACGGCGGATCCAATGATCGCCAACAAGAGTATGACCCCAATTATGCCTCCTATGATGGTGCCGGTAGCAGGACCCTTCTCAGGAAGACGATTACCTGAGGGAAAATAAGAGAAGAGAGAATCTGACATTAACAAGCCATTTTAGGACAGACTCTTATTTTTCAACATGCATTATTAAAATAAAGTTCTTTGAAGAAAAAAAGACGACTGATTGTTTGATGTAATGCAGTGTAGAGTAAAAAAAAATAACTGCTCTTGAAAACATTTGTTTTGTACGTCATTTCATTCGGTTAATTGTTAGATTGTCTTTGCATTCTGCCAATCACTACATTGTAATTGCATTTTCGTAAAATCCTGCTAATTGCTACACTGTCATTGCGATCTGCTAATTGCTGCATTGTCATAGCCTTCTGATGATGCGGCCCCCTCACTCTATTATAAGTGTGGCGGTGGGATTGGGTTGGATCAGACGCCGGAGGGAGATAGTGAGACAGGTCGGTGAATGTCGCCGAGGAGAGAGAGAGTCTAATAATTAGCACATTAGACTTCTACACATGTGTTTTGTGTAGAAGTGTGTGCTCTCTCGCCTTTACCTACAGTTGTGTGTCGGTTGTGTGTCGCGTGTGAGAAACGACAAACTGTTGCCTGAAGGTTCATGTGTGTCACTGAGGAAGAACTACAATTATCAGAACTGTAATAATTATTCATATTATGAGAGTGAAAGCATAATGGTGCTAAATATTATTAGCATTAATTGTGGTTTCACCTGTGAGCTGGCAGCAGATGTATTAGATGATGCGGAACCATCGTTTGTACGAGGGAAGTGAGACAGAGAAGTTTGAGGCCAGGGTCTCGACCTCTGAGGGTGAGTTATGTGTTCCACTCACAACATCGAGGTTTAAAAATCTCGTGTGTTGTGAAATGTGTGTGTGTGTGTGTGTGTGGATACGTTCAACCCTGTGCTGGTGAAGCACAGAGGAAGTCCTGATTAGGATATTGAGTGACACGTGTGATTAAGATGCACCAGGGGAATCATGCAGAGGTTCCACTAATGAACCAACACCACCCTGAAGATGAACAGATGTGCATGAAGTACACACACACACACACACACACACACAGAGTATTTACTGAAGGTGCCACCCGACTCATTATCCCCTGGATTCTCCGGGAAATGGAGGAATGGCGGGGTGTAAAAGGGCAGAGAGGATGTGAAGCTCTGATTTGATGAGACAAACTCGGTCCCAGTAACGAGAGGGGTCACGACTGAATGCTGGTAGTCCTCTAATTATAACATTTGTAACACCAGACTCCTCTGAATGTATGTATGTAATGAAAATATCTCCCATTCTCCCTGACGTACGAGACTTTCCTAATGATGGTCTCTTTCAGTATTATTTATTACATCCAGTGGGCATCATCTCCCCCCGCTGACCTTCCACTGAGCTGTAGATTTGGTTCCCTCCCCTTTTTGTGCTCATGGCTTAATTAAAGCTGTATCTGTATGTAGACAAAGCGTTGAATCATTTTCTTGGTTTGTAGCCTTTGATTGGACACATTAGAGAGAACAAACACAGAAATGATGAAAATGAAAGACTTGAAATAAAACTAAATCAAATTGTCTCCAATGTCAAAAGCACACTTTTGTGTCTTTTCTTTATTACTATTATCTATGTTTCCACCTTTGTTTGTCTGTTTGTTTGTTATCAAGATCAGGGGGATAAAACTGATGCACAGATTTACATGACGTTTTGAGTTTGGTGACGTTTCGCCTCACCAAGTGACTTATGGAGGATTTTCCTAATGACTCTTAAATGAATGGACGGATGATTTAGATGGGTTCAGTAATGAGGGACTATCCTAAATGAAGCCGTCTAATTGATTCTGATCACAATAATGTGTACCGTGGGTACGGTTGTGCTGTGTTGGAGGTTTTCTAGTTATAATAATTAGTTTTGGTGGCACTCGATTGAACACATCAGACATTACAAATGTGGAAAGCATTAAATGAAACACTTGAATATAAAAAACACAATCAATGTCAAAAGTATGATTATATTTTAGTTCACCCGATCATCTGATGAAGTGTTAATTACTTTGTTTGGATTGATTCTGGGGGTTGTTCCTCAAACCTGCGTTGGTCTTATGTGGTTGTGTGATCATGGGATGTAGAATAGTCTTGTGTTTCTCGGAGGAAACACGCCTGAAGCTCTTCTGCTTTTTCTTCCAGCACCAGCAGCATTTCAAACAACCACTGTAGTTTTGTTAGAAAGGCCTCATCTACATGTAATAATTTGTTCATTTTTGTTTTTAAATGGTATATAATTATCGATAGGCTGCATTTTGTAGCAATTCTATTGTATTGTTAATATCGAGAGAAAGATTTAAGATATTAAAAAACACATCTTTCATGTATTTTCAGAACTTAACCCTCTGGAAAGTTGAGTTTTACCTGAGGATTCTTGGCTCTGTGAGAAGAGATGTAAATATCTCCTGGGATAAGGATCATTGTAATTTTACTTCTATATTCTCTATTTCTCCTTTAAATGTTGCATTAAGTCAGTCATTCTCTGAACTCTAACTATATACTAATGTTATGTCCACAATATCACATTCTAATGTTGAGCTATTTGATCAAAGAATGTTTATTAAGTCAACGTCACCTTACAATGGACATGTTCCACAAACAAACATGACTAAACATACATGTTTGAACAAACATGAACAAACCGATGAAGGCGATTGAAGACATTCAGGCTGGGCCACAGGAAATGCAAACTGATTATTCCTTCAACCATCTGACCCTTTGAAGCGTCAATCCAGCAGCTTGTAAACTAAGATCTTGGCTCATCTTAACCATCAGAGTTTCTGAGCAGAAAATAAGAGAAACATTGATATTAAAATGAACAGTTGTGAGTAATTACACTTTTAACGAGGACAGTCATGAAGGAGGCTGTGGATCATTTCACTGTGGTCTATTCCAAATGAAAATAGTTCTGCTGACGATGATGTCACGGGGAAGTCATTGAAAATAGTAATTGCCTGTGAATTTCGTAGGAATGGAGGGACTGTTTGCAGAGGAAAACAGAATTTTAGAAAACGCGTCTTCACCAATCCTACATTGAGGTGGATCTGAAGTGAAACATCAGGAGGCAAAAAAGCTACATTACATTCCTACAATTGTAACAGGAATTTGTCTTTAGACGCCGCATCTCTGCAGTTTAAACCCGCGGCCACATGATGGTGGTGTGTCTCTTCAACGCCGAAACACAGACTACCAGGGACAGTGACTCTAAAGTCATACCTGCAGAGTCTTTCAAGGGTTTGTTTCCTCATTCTAGTATCGTGCCTGTTTATCATCAAACCCTTTTCCTCCATTTTGGCTGCTTGGATTATTGTGAAATTCTAGAGAAGAATGACCCCTCCCTCCCTTCCCCCCCCTCCTTGCACAGAAGGTAGAGCTGGAGGAAGAAGTCAATGTTAAGGAGTGAGGAGCGGTGCTTAGGTGTGTCGGACCCGGACCACCGCCACGTCTCACGCTGATTAAATATCCTGGACAAAGACAGAGTCTGTAAGTAAACTGGACGCCTGCTCAGACTGTTCAAACTCCTGCAGCACTTTTACAAACTTGTACAAGCAGACATGTACCCACGTATAGCACTGACCACACACACACAAGTATAACCACAACACAAACACACACACATGCACACACACAAGTATAACCACAACACAAACACACACACATGCACACAGACGACACTGCAATGTGGAGCGACTGGCACCTTCTTCTGTAACCTCATTGCTCAGCCTGACAAATCTACACAAACACATACCGGTCTTGCTGGGTGACCTTTGCCCTGCTGCCATCTCATGCGTGCAGACGACAGATCTACATACATACTGTAGATAAACATTAATAGACCCCAACAAGAGCGCACACAAAAGTAAATCCGTGACTTTCAGCTTCTCCAACCTCTTCATGTGGTGCTATGCAAACTAATTCTTACTCTGATTTAGGAGATGATCAGTCTAAAGTCAGTTAAAGGTCAGGTCCATTTTATTCCAGAAGATCAATACAGGAGACCATACCGTCAGACAAAAATCTAGCCCTTAGTTTCTGAGTCCACCACTGCTTAACCCTCCTTGCCTGGTCAGCCAGTCAACCATAGACCACCAGTGTCCCACGGGTGAAGAGGAGCAGGAGGGAAGGAGTGGGAGAGAAAGGGGAGGAGATCACGAGGCTGGATAGTTGGCTGTAACTGTCTGAAATGACCACAAACCCACTTCAGCAAGTTGGAAATACCACAAGAGTCTCCAGAGGTTTAGCATGCATGACTGAATACCAGCCCCATCTCTCCAGAAAGATTTTCCTGTTCACCTTTGCTCTCTTCATTTCTGTCCTGAAGGAGCTCTGACCAGGAGACGGATCAGAGCTCCTTGAAATAAACTGAAGTGTATGAGTCAATAAAAGGAGCGCTGGAAGTTGAGACAATGTGGTGTGAGACGTGGAGTGGCATTGAGTCGAAGAAGTGCGAGGAGCAGAATGAAAAGAGGAGAAGATGAGAAGATGCCTCTGATTAAGAGGCTTTCTTCAGAGCGGCACAGAGGGATTTCCCTGCTGCCGCCTGCAACTGGCTGATCACACAGAGAAGGGATGAAGGGGAGAGCGGAAGACAAGGATCTCACGTCCGTCTATTTCCACTCAATCCCTTGTTCTCTCTCCCGTGCGTTTACGACTCTCCCTGTAGGGATTAAGGTTAACATGCTGGCCTATCCTCAGCCTCCCCGCATAGGCCAGGCTTTTGCTTCATTTATCTCTGCCTCCTCCCTTCTCTCTTCCTTCACCCTCATCATCCCCCTTTCCTGTCATCCCGCTCCATCCTCACTGTAATTTGGTATTCACTTGTTTGGCCAGGTAGTACGACAGCACAAATCTGCAGCGTCTCCCTCTGTTCCCTTATCTCCTGTGCCTAATGAGTAAAGATAAGCCTGTTTTTATGACCTTTCCTGACCTCTGCCATAGTTTTGTAAACACACACAATGTTTTAACAAGGAATGTTGACTGCCCAACCTGACATTTTTATCTCTTCCGGGGTTCTGCTGATGCTGTGGAGATAAGGTCTGAAACATGCAGTGGTGAGTCTTTGTTTTTAAGATCTGCAGGCCACTAGAAAAAAAAAACCCTACTGTATGTGACAATTACTTCCTATTGGCTTTTTAAAGGTGACAGTTGACCAAAATAACCGAAGCCTAAGGCGTGCTGATGGATCATGGGTTGTATCCTCAGCCACGAGGCGCTGATGGTCTGGGATTTTCCCGGGATGTGTTGCATTCGCCACTTTTCTCCCGCCACATCTTTTTTCAGTCGGACTCAAGAATGCTTTTCAATAATGTAAGACAGACCAATTACATAAATTCATAGTGTTTGATCATCCCAGCACCATTTGTGCTTTTGAAGAAGCAACCGTTTTTTATTTATTTAGTATTCCCTTTTAATCCTGGCAAGTTTCGTCTTTGTTGTTTTTCGACGTCAGTGGAAACTTGAGTTTCTGCAGACGTTTTTCTCTTGATGCAAAGTTCGGATGTAACGAGACAAACCGGTTTCAGCTGAAATATGATCCTTTTGAACTCAGCTGAGATACAGTGACCCCGGTTCAGAAAAAAACCCATGGCTACCAGAGCTAGCACAGCAGAGTGCCTGGAGATGAGATTAGGGCTGAATGAATTGATGGCCTTTGAGAGAGATTAAGATAAAGAACAGTACATGTAATCTCATTGCTCTCTAAGGGAAACGAGAAATCCTAGCCTTTAGATTCCCAGGATAACTTAGTAAAGCTCAAACCGTCTTCATATATTGCTGCATTCATTATATCTGAAGAGAGTGTAATACAGTAACCGACTAATAAACCAGATAACTGCACACAATGGAGTGAGAAGAAGACTGAGGAGGAGGAGGACTGATCGAAGGAAAGCACAACAAAAAACATTCAACTACAAGGACCAGGATATTCTATCCTCTATCGGAAATTCTCTATCATTAGACACATTGCACTAGTTTGAAACCGTTTCACCCTCACATCACAGCAAACACATGAAAATCACCTACGTTCAAAAGGGGTAAAGTTAAGACAGCAATCATGAGATAAACACCTGTAAGGGAAGTGAGAAGATTTAATTGAATTTTCCGACATCCCATCAGACCGGTTACATTTGAACAGACAAGGGTCACAGGACGCCCTCTCTGGGAGCAGCATTCAAGGAGGAGAAACAAAAGTGGGAAAAATAGAAGAGTGGACCTCGTGACTACACTGACAGCGTCCATACATGAGCTGCAGGACTAAACACACACACTTAAATTATTCATAATCAATGCGAGTGCTTCAGTGCTGAGATCTGCAGCTACCTCTGACGTTAATTTTATGGCAGTTGAAGACCTGCTACACCCACAACCACAATTACAGTCGTCATCGCTGTCATTAACTCTTCACTACACATCACAATGATTGAGCTTGTCCGCGCAACACAACCAAAGGATTGGTCCGTGAAGACGCTGTTCCTTTTTCTGTTTGTTGGAGCAGATCACTGATGGTCATTTCTAATTTACTGCGACACCAGCAGCTCTTTGTGCTTTTCCACGACTCTCTGGAGAATTAAATTATGTCACTGCGAATGTGTAGACATTTGTGTGTTTGTGTGCGTTTTGACATTTTAAAAAGCTGTGTGGTGGTATGGTGGTAAAATGAAGACTCTACATGGTGTGTGTGTGTGTGTGTGTGTGTGTGTGTGTGTGTTGCTCTCCCTCTCTGGGGAGACAGTGTGTTCCCTGCCACTGTACATCAAAGCACACTCAGTTGCCCTGGGAGAAGGCAGGATCTCTCTTGCCATCTATTTTTCTCTTCCCATTTCTTCCCTCTTTCTCCCACCACGCCTCCATCATCCTCCTGCCCTCCATCTCCCTCGCTGTCTTGCTCAATCTGACAATGTCGCTGTTTGCTTCTTGCCGTGTCCCTGTCAATATTTACTGTCTACTTTACACTGGCACCGAGGTGGTCCGCCGCAGCCAGCAGAGGATGCAGGGTCGCATTAGCCAAATGTAGCCGTCCACTCAGAACATGAATAATCTGTTCAACTACAAGCACGCCGTGTCTCCTTCTTACACACACACACACACACACAGGGTTGATTTTCAATGAACTGCTTCACTCTTATGTTAAAATAATAAAAACAAATATTTAATTTAGTTCCTTTAAAATCAGTGTCGACTCAATCATGAATATTCACAACACTTTATCAGTAATCCAAAATCATCCCATAATGACAAGTCCAATGACAATTAATAAATCACAGACTTAGATTATTTTTGGCTGGAAATGAATAAATCCAAGCGACTAAGTTGGAATGATCAACACTTCTGTTATATCTGTATCTCAGGCATGGAGCCAGTGCAGGGGGTTGATTAGTTTAGATAAGTATTCCATCAAGTCTGACACATTACACGCAGGCTCAATGATCAGGTAAATAACAAAATGAACACAGCTCACTAATTAACACGTGGAATCTCATTTGTTTAATCTGTGCAGAAACAGAAACGTAAAAGATGGATTTGGAGCGTTTGCTGAGAGCCTGTTTTCCCTCTGCTTCTTTATGATAAGCTAAGCTTAACACTTCCTGGTCTTAGAGCTCCATACTGACGACAGACTGGAAATCTGTTTGATCTCGTCATCCAAGTCTCTGCAAAATAGCCAAAAAGTGCATTTCTTAAAATGGCAAACTACCCCTGTGAGAGTGAAAGTGAGCAAATTCAAAGGGCATTTCAAATATCAGCAGGTGAGTGACATTTAGTCAAAGATGTTTGTGTGGTTATTATTCTTTGTCATCAGATCACATTTACAGATTAGAACTTTACATGCAGTAACCAGCAGATGCAGTAGAGGTTGAGTTAAAGCCAGGATACACGCCACAATCTAAAATAAATGTTGCAATTTGAGGATGTCCAACCACCCGCTTTAATTCACCAGAGCTTCCTAAACATCCTGTTGGCCTGATTGTTTTTGCTTTCCTCTCCCCTTTCCACTACCAGTGTCATTGTGGCCTTCAGGCCAAGCAGTCAGGAGCAGCAAGTATGTTTACCTGCCCTCCTAACACTGCTAACCTCTGGCTGGGAGGGACTCTCACCTCATTACCCACCACTCACCCACACATACAAGCTCAAGATTTATCCCCCTGCAGCCAGGATGCTCCACTCTATTACCCTCTGTGGGCTGCACTCAATTCAGACGCCTACTGTTGAGAACTGTTACATATAACAAGATGTTTAAAAGAAATGCCATCTACGTTTTGGCCACTGCTCCTAACCTCCCTCTTCCTCTGTTGGCAGAGGAGAGTGTAGAACATACAAGGAAGAACATAGTGAACTGGGAGAGTAGAGGATTGAAGCTGTTGGGTGAAGAAAAAGACTGAAGATGTTGATATACGAAGAAGAAAAGAAAAATAAAACTGAACAAGTTCAGCTGCAAATCACCCTCTCCATCAGCTTGATAACATAAAAGTAATGATTCTCGTACAGAATTTGCAGGGTTCTTTTCTTTTGGATAACGATTTTCCTTTCAAGTGTTGTTTACTGCGCTTTTACCCGTTCTATTGTTGACAGCAAAGAAGGCAGCCTATAAGAGCCGCGCACAAAGTCCTGAGAGTACCGTCGCAGTAATGGGTCCCATCTCTCCGCCAAACTGCCTCTCATCAGCGACTGATTACTGGCACACACAGCCATTTTGGCTCTGCCTGCTTTCCACATTCATTCACTTTGCTCTTCAACCTGTGCCCCTGGAGAGAAACCACAACAATGTGAGCTGTCGAGCCAGCCAGAGAAGGAACGCTCTCTCGCTGAAGTCAAATTCAATCGCTCATTAAGAAAGATGTTTCCTCCACTGCCGTTCCGTTGCATATTGCCACAGTGAGCAGTTGGACTGACACAAAAGAACGGAGATGAGATGGGAAAGCATTCCGTGTTCAATTTATCTGTATGGGAATAAATGATGATTTTATTAGTGTTCAACTGCGGTTGATTGGCTACTTGGCATGGTAGGCTGGTGATTTATGCATTTTGTAAAAAGGATGCAAGTTATGTTCCGGCACAAGATGTATGCACACACTCATTTCACTTTAAAGTGTGGGCCTGTAGATATAAATCTGTGTGTGTGTGTTGGGGGGGTGAAAATGTGAAATCTGTGCATCCATCAACTGCTGTTCATGTGTCACAATGGCCAAAGGTCATGACCGTGTTTGCAGTACAGCTCTGTAAGCTGTACATCAGAATGCTCTGCGGTAACTCACTGGTGAGTCTTGACACTGCAAATACAAACATAAAAGTGAGCATGCATGCCGACGGCCACATTTTCGAAGGCTTTGCATGAGCAGGAAAGCAGAGTGCACATACTCCCCTGAATCCAAACTCAGGGGCTTGGCGATGCAGGCATACAAATGTTCATATTTACAGCTACATGTCCACCATATATCAAACAGTACTCCACTAAGTATCCCCTGGTACAAACCCCAAAGAATCAATAATAAATAAGCTTCATTCTCTTCCTTCACCATGTATTAAACGCACCCAGGATATTGCCTCTGGTCTCATTGTTCCAGTCCGTAAATGGTCACTGAGGCAAGGTAGTAATTGAAAAGGCTATTTCATGCAGTATTCATCTGAAAGGTGGAAGAGATTGAGGAGTATGGTAATATCTTCAGATATTATTTATGTCTTCCGACGCTCACTGCCTCCTGCTCAGCTCCTCCTGCCGTCCCCTCTGTGTGGAGGCATCAGTAGTTATGTGCAGTGTCTCTGAGTGTTCAGGGTAATCAATAACGTTTTCATTGAAGGACACTTGGGAGCAGACTGGAACCCAAATCCAAGAGAGCATGTGAAAGACATCATGACAGAAACACTTGCTGCTCAACCTGAAGGGGCTTAGTCTGACATCTGCCCTCACTGTTGAGACAGCACACACACACACACACACACACACTCTCATGTCTGTGACCCTATAGTGTCTTCAAATGCAGTGAAAAACATTTACACACTGCTTCATCAAAGCAGACTAACTAATGAGCTATTGACCACAGAGCAAACACACGGACACACACACACACACACGCGGACACACACACACACGCGGACACAAACACACACACACAGCATCCATTACTCGCATAACGGATGTGACTAGCGTCCTTGTCACAACTAAGCAGCATGTGCCACAATGAGTGCGAGTGCGTCCGTGTGTGCGGGGATGCATACGCTGGATCTGTGTGTGTACACAAGTCATTATTAGGGGTTTAGTGTGTGCTCACCAGTCAGTCAGGCTCCAGTCAGAGGAGTCAGCTTAAGGGCTCATAGCAGCTCCCTGAGGAGTCACTAAATACCATCAGCCATTTAAATCCATCCATGATGATTTTTAAAATGCAGCACACACTCACTCCATTTTTAATAAGGCCTCGAAGCTAGACAGAGGGAGAGGAGCAAGAGAAGAGGAAGAGGCAGAGAGAGAGAGGGAGAGTTAGACTTAAGTCGAGCGAGGAATGTGAGGGGAAAGGAGAGGAGCAGAGTCTGTTGCTTTGATTTCTCGGCAGTTTGGCACCCGCCTTGATTCGCATGGAAAAGCCACAAATGTGTCAAGGCCATTTAGGTTTGCCGGAATAGAGGGAATACACATGCACACCAAACGCAGTCACATGTACGTGCACACTACACAAGTGCACATGCATAACCAGAAGCGCTCATAAATAGAGCGGACACAAGGTTTGATGTCATCTTGACTTACAGCGTCTGTGGATTACAGAAGCACCAGCCTGAAGAACGCTGGAATGATGCGAGAGGTTTTGATGCCTCTCTGAGGAAAACCATGTATATGTCTGTGAGGGCGGTCAAAAATACATCCCATTACACACACCTGGATGGGCAGGTAACATTTCCCTTAATCCATGGCTTAACTTGGCTGAAAAACCTGTCTGCTCTGCTCAGTGTTCAAAGCACACCTGACGGTGGGCGGGTTCACGCACAGCCCAGTGTAACATCGGCAACAGTGGGATGTACATTTTGATCCGAGGGTGGATGAAGCACGAGGATCAAAGTCGAAGGACTGGAGAGAATCAACTGATCATAGCTCCGAATCCATGAGCAACCTCCAGCCAGACTACCGCTCAGCTGGGCGCTTGTGGGCCTTATCCAGCATGTAAAGAAAAGGAAATGATGATAAAGGCAGAGGAAGAATTGGATCTGTGTCACGAGCTCAAAGAAGAATAACTGATTTGAATTTAAGGTTTTTATTTCCAATAGGTGCACCTTCACCTATGTTACTTCAGAGAAACCTTCTGCTGCTGTGAAGTAGGATCATTAATACGGTACTCTGGTAAGAGGAGGGATGGACTATTATTGTGCAGTGCAATAATTCTCCTTTCAACTGTATGTGTGAGTGAATGAAAAACATTTGTTTATTGACTACATTACTTCTGGGACTATATTTCCTACAGCTAAAGATCATTTCTCTAAGACAAGGAAGGAAATCTGGAGATTAGGTGCTTTCTAAGGGATCGCCTGGGTAATTACATCTCATTAAATCGGCACCAATTTATGGCCTTCAGCACTCCTGAAGAAGCTCGTCAGATATATTCCACGTCAAGTTCAACACATGTTCATCCATTTATTACCTGATTAGAGCTGTCAGGTGTGTAATGGTCACGTTAAAACATGGAAAACTGCTATTGTGACTTTAGAACATGCTGTGACAAGATGTTAAGAAATAGCATAACCAGTTTTTCCTAAATAAAAGCACACTGCTCATTCATCAATAGGAGGACTTAACAAAAGTAATACAAAGTCAACATTAGTAATATGTCAGAGTCATGAAGCATACTACTGTGTATGCTTGATAATAACATAAAGTTCATTTCTACTTCTTTCAGATGTATTTTGTTCTTTCTCTTCACAGAAACCACCCAGATATAAATATCAAAGTTGTTATTGCAAGACTCCTGAAATACCTGTGTGACGTGCAGCGCGGGGAAAAACAAACGCCGTTTATTTCTTACTCTAAAGGATTTCGCCTGGAGCCGTTTTCTGGTCGACGCAACAGGGGGATCCTAACGACAAGCGCTGACCACATATTCCAATTAGACACGCCAACGACAGAAATGGCAAAACATTTAATTAATTTTTATTCATAAGAAAAGAAAAAGAAGTTATTTATGTGCATGAAAATTATTAGGCAAATGAAATGAAGCTATGGAACTAAATGGGAAAATTATTCTTTGGACTTCATTTTTTGATTTCTTCAGAAAACATTTGAAAGTAGAGCAGCAGCTACTATTTATGATTATCGGGTCGTCTCTATCTTCCACACACATTCATCCCTTCACTCAGAGGTAACGATAGAAAAGGCAGGTGCGAGCTGTTAGCGGAACACAAAACAGCATTTGAGTAAATCCAGTAGGTCAACACACTCACTCAGCAGGAACCAGGACAGTGGCTGGCCTAACACCCTCTCCACCTCTGAGCAGATATAAATGAATGTAGAAACACACAGCTCAGTGCCTCCTGCTCCAGGTGACAGGTGCATCACAGGAGCATGGCGGGAACCTGTCGTTTCCCACCCGGGAGACCGGGTGACTGTTTAGTCAGCTGGCTGCCTGACTCAGCGAAAGTGAGGGTAAGAACTCTCTGACCGTCACGCTGGGAGCGTTGTGTAAACGCTGGTCTATTCACAGAAGAAGAAAAAGGTATATATGTCACCTGAGACGTAGTTTATACATGATATTTTTATAACCCAAACAAGCGCTTTGTTTATCTGGCTGTCAAGAAAGACAATAGGACCGTCAACATTTCTGCCGACAAGCCAGTCTGGAATGTTAATCACCTCAGGAAGCCATTATCTTCACAACCTCTCACTCCCTCCCTCCCTTCATCTTCCTCTCCTTTTAGAATCCGACAAACTCATTGCTTTTTACCAGAGTACCATTGTTTCACTGAGCGCACATATAGAGGGAGAAGGAGACATGAGGCAGACGAGATAAGAGGAGCAGCAGCGGAGAAGGGAGGCCAGCCTAACTGCTAACGTGAATTGGGGATCATAAAAAGTGTCTTCCTGGGTTTATCAGCAAAAAATGAATAAAGTGAAGTAAAGCATGGAGCTGTGTGTGTGTGTGTGTGTGTGTGTGGGCGGATGTGTAGCTACGTCTCATTGAATTCATAATGGAGACAAGAATGGAATGAAAATATGAAGCAATCTCTTAAAATTCCTAAAGCTTGATGATATAAGTTGATGGTGATGTGTGTGGACATTTATTTTCTCAAGTGTGTGTGCATACACAATAGAGCTTTTGTATATCAGTGTACGTGTGTGTGTGTGTGTGTGTGTGTGTGTGTGTGGAGGGGTCGCTATTGTATCCGGGCCTCAGCTGTGACATACCCCTCGCCTCCATCTCTGCTGCACCGCCCACAGGAAGTGCCACATACATCATGAATTTTATGCATAAGGCTTAATGTCAACACTGATGCATAATTTTTGTGGTAAAACACTAAATGTCACCAAACACCAGGCTCTGTTTCGACTGGCGGCGGGCCTCAAATCACCAGAGGATGTGCCAGCAGTCAGCGGGGTCGGCACTAGACGTCACACCAGACTGTACCCACAGTAAAGTAGGCAGTTGTGGCAGGAGTAGCAGTCTAGGCGACAAGCAGGAGCAAGGGACAAGGAAAGTAATGAAAGCAGATTTTAAAGGAGAAGGAACTGAGACAGATTTGTTTTTGCATGTCTGTTAATGTGCCACAGAAAGGAAAAAAACACAATAGTTAATTCCTCCATTGTTTTTCGCACATCACTTTCTTACAGTTCTTAATTAGAGCTACATCTAATCTCAATCTAATTAATGTAGTTTCTGTCATATATTTGGCCTCTTTTGAAACCTGCAGTTTTTCAGAGGATTTAAAAGATGTTTTAAGTGACTGGCCAATCCATTGAACAACAGTTTCCTACATTAAGTACTAAATGTTTGAGTCACTTAGATGAACAGAAACTATTTCAACTGAGCCAAGATGTTTATTTATGTGGACTGATTCGGTTTTTACTGCTCCCAGATTTCTGCTGCTGCCTGGATACAATAACTGTTGGATGATCGTTTAGCTAATTTGGAGGTGACGTTAATAAGGATTCCTTCTTATGGCACTGGAAACAGATTTTGATTATATCACGAATCTTTTCGCAGTTTCATCAATAGAAGCATGTTGAGCGAGAACCAGCTGTGTCGTCATTTTTTTTTTGTGACGTACCGACTCAGGATGATGTGACGTCACTGATCCGCACACACACACACACACACACAAACGCACACAATTTGTGCTACCCTTACGTTTTGCAGACGCCTGTGCATATAGCTATTAATTATGGCAGAAGTAGATAAAACAGATTTTTCTTGATTTATTATTAATCTAGATTGAATAGATTCTGTTAAATTTTAAAGAGCAGCTTTCTGTGATTATTTCTGCATGTTTTGTGGTAACAGCTATTTATATGAGACTGAACTCCCAGATCAGTTATTGGTACCTGCCCAGTTGTTGACAATTCCTGTAAATAACTCTAATCCTTATCTTAATGTTACCTATATGGATAATATATTTAACAATATGACAAGAACTAAGAGCTGGAGTGTGATGAGGAGAAAAGGATCCTCTTGTCAATAATGACAAGCTGCAACCAGTGAGCCACTAATCGATTCACAGCCCAGCTCTGCTCCCCGGGGCTTGAGCAGGAAGAGGCAGCGATTGGTACATTCTTTCAGCATAAGGATGTCATTTTTTAAAAGAATGTGGTCAAACTGTAATGATTGGTTTTACAACTGGACAAGATCTAATCACAATGCATATTGATTAGAGAGCAGTTCACCTCCACGATTATTCAAGGGGATGTGGTTACCCTCATTCATCCGCACAGATGTATACCACGGGAAAATATGTGATATACGTGTCCTTTTTCTAGTGGGGTGAACTGACCCTACTGAGAACTATTTAGATAACTGGTATCAACTTTTCAATAACACTTGACCCAAAACACTTGAAGGGGGGGGGGGGGACGACGACTGTGTATGTGTATACATAAAAACTTCACCAACAGCAGGCAGCAACAGTTCCATCCAGACATCATATATTTGTGGCAAGTTTGTGCTTACGACCTTTAAGGTTGAAGGGGTGAGTAATGAGGAGCCGGACGAATGAGCCAGTCCTGCCTGAGAGGCTGCTGAATGAAGGACAGCGATGGAGGGAGGGGCGTAAGAAAAAGATGGAGAACGCAAGAAAGAAGAAATATGAAGGCTCTGTCATCTCATTTTTCCTCCCTCCGGCTCCCCCAGCTGTTGTTCTCTCTCTTCCCACAATCACTTTTCATTGCCACTCATCCCTCGAATCACCCCTAACCACTTGTGCTGCCCACCCCCTCCTCAGTCGTTCTCTCCCTCCGCCTCTTTCCCTCTATTCTCCATCCACACAAATGACTCAGTGAAACAGGTCAAGTGTTACAAAATTCCCCCTGAAGCTCAACCTGCCTAATACAAGGCCTGGCTCATTGCACCAAGACAAGTAATACGCTGCCTACTCACCGAGAGGACACACACACACACACATACACACACACACACGGACACAGACACACACAAACACACACACATAAACACGGACACAAATACACACTTGCGTTTAATGAAGATTAGTTACAGCTTTTTTTAGTTTTCTATGTTTTGTGTCTGTTATTACAGTCAAAGATGTGAAAAAGAAATCGTCACGGCTTCCAGCAAAGACTGCAGAACATTATTCCTCAACAAAACATCCCGTTGTCTCCATAAACGTAAAACATTTCGGTTTTCTGGCTTTTAAATTGAGATCATTTATTTCTAACTAAAATTGAAACGGGGTTCTCAGTCTGCCTTTCCATTGATGCTAGAAGACGACTTGTTGCCTGGGCACAGAAGTTGATTAGATCACAAAATGCAATCTAGTGAGGTGGAGCTGAACTTTTCCCTGATTGGGCATCAATCCTTTTTAATACATTTTCTCAAAGACAGATGGAGCTACAGCAGATTTTTGGAGGTGTCGGGATCTGGCCATGTGGAGAAAGAAGCGTTTGCCCAATCCTCATCAGGTTTTGTACTTGTCACCTGAGGATGAGGTGTGAGGCCTTCGTCTGTTCTGAACTGAGGCGATGTCTTGCACATGCGTACATTGATAAATCCACAGTGGAGCACTGAGGTTTGGAACACATTTTAAATCCCATTGTGGTCTGTCTTGTCCACCCGTAGGTTTCCATCCCTGGCATATTCTAATTTATAATAATCTATTCTGGGTCTGCCTCCACCTTTTCTCCTGACCTATAGTATTGCTAAAAAGCATAGTAAGTTAATAACCGGCAGGTCCTGAAGTTTCTCTTCGCTCCCAGAACTTATTCCTGCCGTCTGTCTCCAAAGTCTGTATTGAATTTGAAAAAAGGTCATTGATGCATGTCGCTGCCTCCAACAGTTCAAAAAGGACTGAATCCGAGAGCCGGTCTCAGAGGTTGCATTTAAAACTCCTACTTGATTCCTGCTGCATGTATGGATGATACATTCTGAGATCTTTTTGTCAATCATTTCTAATTGTGAAGTTCCATTCATTTGTATCGGCTTCTCTCATCTTGTCCAGGACAAGATGATAACTGGGGTCTTGTGGAAATGTGCTTAAAAATGTTCTGATTTAAACCACATGACAAACCAACAAATTATCTGCAGTTTTACATTCAATTAAATAAAGCTCATTCTTAGTCATGTATATAAATACAAGGGTAAGCCTGTACAAACATTAGGAGGAAGATGATTTAAACACATGTGGCCTTCGTCTCTTTCTACCTCTCCCACCTAACCACTCTAATGAATAGTAATTGTGTGACAGAAGACCCTGGAGCAGAAGAGTAAAGTGGCATTAAGAGGAAGACAGCGGAGTAAAAGGCCTTAAATAGGATAAACGACTGGGCCGAGACTAAAGTCACCGCACACTTGCCCTTTCACATACAGACACACCCGGGCAAACATGTTGGGAGATGGTTCTGTGTGGAAGTTTATTTTCTTGCAGGCAGAGCATTGTGAAATAAAACCGTAACAGCTCGCTATATCAGCATGGCGGGAATCTATGGAGGATAATCGACCTGTGAGCAGTACCTAGACAGTAGGTGTAATCCGCAGATAAATAACTAGGAGTCATAAGATGACGAAGAGGCTCCTGGAGAGGGCATATAAAACACCTCCCAAACACGAGGCAATAAACAGACCAGATATGAAATCTGGTCAGGAAGACACACAACAAACAGAATGTTGGTTTTTGGGAGGGAAATGACGGGGGGAAACTGAAATGTGCTGGAACACAAATGAATCAGAATATGAGACTTTGCATTCAAGCACCTTGTGGATGTTCAGTACCATATACTGTTGCAGCTTATACCCCATTGTTTGGGGGCAACAAAGAAGTTGCAGCACTTGCAAAAAGTGAACCGAACGTAATTCTGCCATTCTTGTTGAAGGCAAGCTGGATTTATTACAGGCCTGAGGGGAATTAAGTGGTTCAAAGATCACATCATGCCCACGTCTGTGGGGGAGATAATTGACTTGTTTTTATAAACATTTCACGTAGAGCGACCTTGATGCCAAAATATGCATTATAATAACATTTAATTTCCTTTACTAAGATAAGACTTTTGTCCGTTCAAAACCATTTTATACCGTTGCCCCAAGCTGACACTAGAAGAGGAGAGGGGAGGGTGCAGCTCGTCTGTGCTTCGCATGACAATGTCGAGCGTTTTGCTAAACTCCCCCTTCCCTCACATTTGACTGCACTTCAGCTGTGAGTCACTGAGTGAAGGATGACATGTTTGAAATCACTGAGGACACACTGGAGGAGGAGAGAGGATATAAAACACACAGATACAAGTAAACTCAGACAGAAGGAAAAGACAGTCTTTACAAAGTCTCTATCAAGACTAAGTGTGCAGCTTAGAGGGGTTTGATGTGGTGCTCGGAGATTTAGATTTCTTGAAGCAAATATTAATGGCTTAATCAATAATGTATTTCCCCTTAAAAAATGATGCCGCAGGGATCAATAGCGAGCGATTGGAGATGTGAAAGTGGATTTTACATCCCAAGTATGATCGGGCAGTGTTAGATGTAGTCAGACACACACACACACACACACACACGCGCACACACTTCTCTGACAGATTCACCACGTTTAGTCGGCAGCGGACGATAAGAAGATGGGAGCATCAGAGAGGAGGACGGGGCAGAAGAAGTGATTACAAGAAAAGATGTCTGGATAAGACGACAGACAGATGAATGGGATGGCAGTCTGGATATAAAGGAGCACCTGACACACACACACACACGCACACAGACAGACACACACACACACACACACACAGACAGACACACACACACCCACACACACACACACAGACACACCCACACACAGACAGACAGACACACCCACACACACACATAGACAGACACACACACACACACATAGACAGACACACCCACACACACACACACACACCCACACACACACAGACACACCCACACACACAGACAGACACACACAGACAGACACACACACACAGACAGACACACACAGACAGACACACACACACACCCACAGACAGACACACCCACAGACAGACAGACAGACAGACACACACACACACACACACAGTCAAGTTTCAACTGTGCTCTCCTAACCTTGGATGTTATTTAATGACACAACAGTGGAGTCCTTCGAGGGAAGTGACTGTTACAGAATAGACCAGTTTGCAGAATAGACCAGTTTGCAGCCCTAATAAAAGGCACCCAGTCCAGTCCATGAACCCAGAGCCCATAAATTTAGATAGAGCTGGGTGAGGATTCAATAGTCTCGTTTATCTGGATCCATTACAATCTCATTATCACGTCTCAACTGATTTTTCGTTCCGTCAATGTTGATGGAATTATTATAATTTAATTTTATCCAAATTAACAGCATTGATGAAATTACAGTACTGATCTGTAAGGGTGGAAAATTATGCTTTGTCCTGCTATAAATGGAATTTCTGTAGAGTTTAATAGATAAGATCAAAGGTATTTCATAGAATATTAGATAAGCAGCTCACAAAATACTAATTAATCAGTAACGACATGTTGTATTTAGTAAAACTTCTTGAGATCTGACCAAACAAATACAAAAATGAAAAGGTTTTTTAACTTTATGTCAAATTTTTTCTCCAGTGAGCTGTGATTTATAAAATTTGTCACAGACAGTGTTCTTATTAATAAACACTGACTAATAAATATATACATGTATAATTGTTACTGACAACAGGCTGGTTTGATTATGATAGCCTGGGTCATTTTATAACTCAATTTGAAGGAGGATTTTGTACGAGGTAAATAAAACATCAAGTACCAACTGTTGTTCAACAGCACTCGGAAAACATTTGTGATTAACTCTTCCTTAGATAAGAAATAACCAAACATACATTTGCATTTATACTCTGTGCAGTCACACAGGTGAACATCACACACAAATCAACATGATTACAATAATCCAGCATGTGCTATAGACTTGGCAATCCCCAGAAGACGATCTACAGTCGCTCAGACTTCAGACCAAATACTAACAGACTTATTTAGTTTTCATCTCCATATTAATCTCCCATTCTCTCTGTTTGTCTGTGAGGTTATATGGACGTGCATGTGGCTGTGCGTGTATGCGCTCTGTAAGAGCTGCCTGTTGAGATGGTGAATTAAACAGCAAGTGCATTTGATCTGCAAAGAACTCCAGGGCAAATACACAAATGAGACCCACACACACACACACACACACAGACTTGCATACAGCATCAAAATCATTTCCGTCACATGTTCTATTCTTAGGAGCAGCATCAAACCATTCTTTGCCCGATATAAATCTCCTTTATTCATACCCACATTGTCATGCATGCTCGCACACACACACACACACACACACACTTAGCTTAAAGCTACATTCCTCGGTGGTCATTATGGATTCACATAAGGCTCTTTGTTTTTGTCTTTTTCAGAACAGGATTCGTTACAGGTAAGTCACAGCATGAAGATCCATTTGGGTAATAATTTAAAAACTGCACGCAACACAATCTTTTTTAGGCTGATGCTGGGCGTTGGTAAGGGTCTGCTGTGGTCAGCGGTACTCTGAAGATGTAGAAGCTTCGTTCCACATCTCCCCCTCACACGCTGATCTGTGCGAAGCTAAATCAACACAGCTGTAACAACTCAGCCCTCATCATCCTCCTCCTCCTCCTCCTCCTCCCCTCACTCAAGAATCTCCACTCCATCTTTAATCAGGCTTCTCCCTCTTTGTCCTTTTGCTTCATCTGTCCTCCAGAACTCCCCCACTACCTCTCCCTCTTTCTTGCCTTTTCTAAGCATTAGCCACTATAGAATATATACACAGACTGGCTGTCTGTAGCTGGTTCTAAAACACAAGGTCCTGGATCTCACCCATCCATCTCCTTAACTCTCCCCACAGCATCACATGCTCCTTGCCCTCTCTCCAACCCACTTTTCTGCCTGCCCTTCTCTACCCTCACAGCAGTTGGCCAAGCATGTGCTAACCCTAGAGTGACTACCTCATCCGCCAAAAACTACACTGCAACCACCCAAATCCCCCCTCTGGCCCTGACAGCACAGGACATGAGGAGTCAAAGCCCAGAGGCCTCCAGGGGGAAAAGGAGCATCCACCTCCCCCTTTCTGTCTGCAGGGTGTGTATTTCTTTGAATGTGAGTATGTGTGCGTGTCTGTGTATATCTGGACAAGACTGGATGACCGGAAGCTACAGGATCAAATGTTATGTTCAGCTGGAGGAGGAGGAATGATACAATTTCCAATATCATGTGATTATATGCTAAATTAATTTCCTCTGATCTCTGCTTTCACCTTGGTCAACATGATACATTCTTCAACAAACACTTTTCCTGGACTCACCAGATCGGATTCTGCATTTTTACAACATAATACGTTGTGGAGGATCAATTATTTTCAGCTGCATTTCAAACATCCTAATAAGGAAATATCTATTTGCGACGTAGATAATGTAAATAATGATTGTGTGGGTTTTCGCGTCAAGTTGTTGCCTCAAAAAAAAAATCCACCCAAATCAAACAGCATGACATTGGAAGTAGATTACCATCATCTCCTTTCCACATGATGAGATTTGGCCAAACTTATCAGTAATGAAAGTCTAGTCTGAAATAACTGAACAAATTTTAGATGGTCTGCATGACATTTGGTATTATGACATTTAGAAGATGATGATTCCAATATCAACGGCATGCAAAGGGCCTCTGCTGGGGCTGGAATTTACATTAATAAGTTATATTCTTTTACATTTCGCATTTGGAAAACACCTTAATTTGGGTGACCCCAACTATATGAATAAGCACAATCAAAACAGACTCAATCCAGAGCTAATCATGTTCCTCCTACACTGAGCTGTATTTTCTGTTTAGGGCTAATTAGCACATTTCTGCATGCCGACATGCTAAAATATGATAGTGAATAGAGTATATATGCAAGGACAGGCTTTCATAAGTGAGGTCAAAAGTCTTTCTTTAATCCCTGTGAAGGCTCAGGTCACATCATCCATCACCCAGACATACGTGCAGTGGTCTTGGCCATTCATCACACACTTGGATTTATTAGCAAAGTCTGAAGCTGGAGGTTAAATGAGGAGCGTTGTGGTAGCAGTTATCAGCAGAGAGAGGCCAGAGTGGTCTGTGTTCACACACACACACACACACACACACACACGTTCATAATCACACACTCATCTCATTTTATGCGTCTATCGCACACATAAAAAAAATACGCCAAACCATCTCACTCTTCAGCTCGTAAAGGTTTTCACAAACATCCTGCGGTGGAAATCGGATCGATGGATCCAGAACAGCCCTCGATGGGGGCCTAAATACAAGAACAGATTTCTTTGTCATGCTGTATGATCTAAGAACACTCACTTGCTCCAACTCCGTGGACTACACAGACAAAACTTGTAATAAACAGGGCTACTACCAAGTCAAGCTCGCCACACCGCCCAGAGGCACAACACCATGTCTCATCACTGTACGCTAACGTTGAACGCAGTTGTAGCTGCTGTCGCTTTGGCTTCAGATCCGGGTTACGCACTAAGGGCTCAAATAGGCCAGGTTCTTAGTTCAGCTGTTTCACACAGAGTGGAATTTCTTTTAAAGTGACAAACGTTGACAGAAAGGCAAGTTTTGCACAAGCTGTTATTTCTAGTTATGGCTTAAGAACTTTTTCTGCTGTGTCCGAGTCTTTTTATACTCGACTAGAAAATCCAAAGGAGTCGAGAGTGTGTGTGTGTGTGTGTGTTCGCAGGGCCTTTCTATCTCACAAGCTTCAAATCCAAAGCAATTAGAGGGGCCAGATGGTGGATTGGACTTCCAGTAAATAGCCGTGTATTGACAGAAGGAGTGTGTAACAAAAACTAACTGCAACAAGGAGCCAGGATGACACAAAGCTACATGAAGGCATCAAAGGAAGAGTTTCTGCCAAAACTGCCCTGAACCAAGTATCGGCATCACAGGGATGTGAGTGGCAGAACCTGATTGTATGGGTTGATGCCGACAAAGTGTAAACCATATAAGGCAGGTGCACAAACTTGTATGAACACACACTGAGTCACGTACACAAACATGTGCACACAGACAACCCTCTGCATGCCCTTCTGTTAAAATTTGACCAAACCAGTTTGGTTTAGGCAGAGTTCAAACAATGCAGTCTTTGAGAGGCGTTCCATTCACACAGTTTCAGCTTGGCCTGCACATTCCCCAACTGAAAACACAAACTGACTCCCTCCCCAGGAAAAGCACTGAAGCTACAAGAACACATTGCTGAACTTTATACTTAAATCTCCGCATGTGTATGAGGACTTGGCCCGAGAGGTTTGATTACATTACTTCCTGAAACAAATTATGTCTTTTTTTCTTTTCATCATTAATTTTCATTATAGATTAAAAAAAAATGTGTCCTTGAAACAACTGCAGTGGTCTCCTACACATCGGTTACAAAGGCAGCACGTTTACAGGAGCCAACCAGTACATCTATACAAAGCCACGGGGAGGAGTTTGAGGACAATTCAACTGTAGTTGATAAAATGGCTATCCATTTTCCTGGTTCCCATCAGCCTGTTATCACACTTATGTTGACACACAAGTACACACACAGAGATTTATCAGAGGTGAAACGGGGCAAACAAGCAGTCCAGGAAATGAGTGAAAAAACTTGGAGGGGTGTGTCTGGATGGGTGACAAGAAACAGAGAGAGCACTTCTTATCCTGAACAATGAAATCTATAAATCTAATCAGTGAGAATCAATGACTGGCCCTTGCATTCAATTTGGCTCCTCAGTCATTCCAGCCAACCTCAAGGGTTCAAGAGAACGAAGGAAGAAAAGGCAAAATAGATACCAAACACACAACACTGGAACTTTTCAAAAGTCAATGAATCTTTAATAGCAACCAAATATGAAAGAATTTAAAAAGACACCACAAAATTGGGACAACAAATCGATTACTTTTTTTTTTCAAAGACCAAAATAAATTCAAAATTTCAAAATATATATACAAAAAAATGACAAGGAACAGTCCATAATAAAAAGCACATTTTTAGGTAAGACCATCATATAGTGTGTACACTTCATTTGTATAGAAGAAGCACATTTGCCAGTTTTTGGCAGCAATCACAGCGCAGCAGTCAAGAATAAAGCACTCAGAAAACATAAATTATAAATCACTGCAAAATAACAGAAAAGACACTAATAGAAAATAAATCCTTCATGCTTGCCGTCACTGAGAAATACACAAACGTGACACCATAAATTAGTAATTCTTTTTCTCTCCTACATACTTATATATTTATACTATATACAGAGCAAGGATTTTTTTAATGCAAGTGTGATGGGAGATATTAAGGCTTTTATTAATCATCAGATATTTCAAACCAAAGGAAACGGCCACAGCGTGCAGCTTTCTGGAAGAAATATATCCAGTATTTCTTCGGACTAACCTTGTGCTCTACCCGGGTCGGGATCATGGATTTTTCTAAAAGCAGTTTGTCTGACAAACCTTACTTGGGTGCTGAGGTGGGTGGCAATGATGTGCCTGCGGAGGCAGTGGCGGAGGTGGCTGAAGCGAGAGGAGTAGAAAGCAACACTTTTGAAATGAGTGGGGAGTTGCAACTATAAAGTATTCAACAGGACACAAGATAGGGAGGTCACTGTTTTATATACTTCCCATATAAAACAAATATAGAATGGACAAACAGTTTTCTAAAAAGCCCGATATGCCTGGTTGGAGAGTGCATGTTCCCGAATATGTAGTTGTGTCCGTTCCGTAGGGTTATTGTTCAGGAACAACTACTTGGAATAGAAAGAAGTGGATGCTGCAGCCCTTCCCACAGTAACAGGGAACGCCATAAGTCCTGACAGAGCCACTGAGAAAGAAAATGACAAAGAAGTGTGTGTGTGTGTGTGTGTGTGTGTGCAGCTATGCCAGTGAGTTTGTGTGGGCTTATGTCAGGAAATGGCAGAGTTGTCAGGTATGAGGCTTCTTCTACACAGTTTGGCTGTGGGAGTGAACATAATGAGAGAGAGTTTGGCGTGTTTGTGTGTGGGCGAATGTTTTTTCAGCATTCTACATATGCATATGTGTAGAATGGGTCTCCAAAATACACAATAATATCTTCAGTTTGCCAGTTTTTGTGGCTACTCAATATACATATACAGTCCCAATAGCAGTGGAAGATGTCCAAAATCCCTCAAACGTTCGAAAACACGCCGACTCTCGACTAAAGTCACACACGGCTGTGTGGTTACGGTCTACCTGATAAATTATTAGTGTTGTGGCCATACTTACATTGACCGAGGTGTCTGTCAAAGAAAGGGTTATAGTGTAAAAAGTGTTGTGTGCTTATAATGTGGGAAAGAAGGCAATGCTTATTTCAAAAAGTAATTGTAGGACAAATATATTTTGCCACCTGATACAAAGGAACTCTTGGGCTTTAGGTACACTCAGCCCAGCATGATGTCATTCTCCAACCAAGGTATTCATTAGATTAAAAAAATCCAATTCTCAATGCTCTCTGAGATATTTGAACTTCAGGATTAGCCAAACGAGAACATCTTTGTCTTTATTTCCAGAGCAATGGCAACACTGTCTATCTGATTTTTACGTTTCCATAAATATCCACATTTTCAAAAGATAAATAAAGATGTTTATATTTTTACCACATAGATACCACACAACAAAATTTACATAACCGTTTTTCCTCTTGTCGCTCTAAAATGTCTATTTGTAGCTGTGGCAGGACTAAGTGCAAAAATAATATTTTATCTTGAGTGGTCATGACAAATAAGCTGTGCTCTATACATGTACTTTGGCCAGGTTGACAGGAGCTGCTTTTATCTATAAGGTAAGGCCATTAGACGATAATGTTGATAAGCACACTGGCTTTCAAAATGCTAGGCTGTGCTTAAACACTGAAAGCTCTTTTTTATCCTCAGTCCCTCTCCAAGTACTCACAGAAGGTTAAAAGTCTTCATGATGGAAAAATTGTTACACTCCACATAGATACTTTGATTGTATGCGAGTGTTTCTCACATTGAAAGTTCAAGTTTAAAAGCTGCTATGACAAAGGCAGTCACTCTTTCCCATAGCATTGGTTCACACTGCATTTAACTTCATGACCAGCAGTGTACCACAACCAATCTTCACTTGGCCTTACATTTCAGTCATCCAGGAACACACTCAACATATATGGGGGATTTCAAGAGAGAGTTTGTTAAAAAGCAAGGAAAGACATGATTAGAGTGGCCAGAGTGGTGCTTCTCTCGTAGACTGTCCCTCGTAGACATCCAGTTACTACCAACACAAAGTGATGAAGGACAGCACACGCCTACTGAGCCTCAAAGACAGCAGCGTAACATCTGCCTGAACGAGCCACCGGTTGCTCAGTAGAAGGATTAATTAACAGTCAGGAGACAATCACCTTGTAGTTGCATCATAAAGGGCTGTTTCTATCGCTTGTTGCCTGTTAGTCAATATAGCTCCCAGAGCTTCACTGTGGACAATCTGACAATCTATTCACTACACTGAACAATATCCAGTAATGGAGAGAAATATTAGATGACGTTAATGAAACTCTAATCTATCATGTCTTTACTTTAAAGGGGGTTTTCTGTCCCAACTGGTCATTTGTTTAAGTATGAAAGAAAGTAGTAGCATCCATGCCGTGGAGTGAAGGTGGCCCCTCCAGGTGGATTATTCAGTCTAGGCATGTTAGGGCAGGCTGGACTGAAATAGTCTAAGTGGGGCGCTTGACACATCAGAAGCAGTAAAGTACACCCCCGCTTTCTGTGTCCATGACCTCAAACCCTGCCCCGGATAAATCATAAACTCCCCATAAACACGGGAGCAGGGGATGAATAGAGAGTGAGGGAGAGACGTAGGGGTGGTGGGGATACAGAAATGGGAGGGGGTTGGATTTGCCACGTCATAAACGATAAGTGGTGGCAATCTGTTGGTCCCTGCTAAGCGGGCGACTTCACGGCTCATTACCAATCAAGCTCCTACTGTCAGGAGCGCTCTGAAGAGACGAGGATGAGGACGAAGTGAAAAGAAGAGACGTGCCTCTCCCTATTCCTCCTACATCCGTCTCTCCATCTCTTGACCCTGTCACATTGGCTACACCTCATTCCCTCTTCTCCCGTTTACCGTATCTTACCTCCAGGCAAAGCACAAAAGTTTTCAGCTGAATACTTGGGAAAGAACTTAGTCTCCATCTTTGTGTAGCATGTGAGGACTGAGGGTTGTTTTAAAATTTTGTAAATTCACGCATGTCTACAGTCACTAATTTTACAGAGATGTTTTTTGTAAAACATAGGAATGCATAATGAAAGTAAACAACTTAACATGAAATATATATATATATCATCTTGTTTTTTTTCATAAGTCGCCTGATAGTAACTGTCAACACCTTCACATGTCATCACAAGCTACTAACTACCAAGCAGCTGTCACAGCACAATGCATTACCAAAACGAAAGGTGTCTCACAGGACCACTGAGACTGACAGACAACAAATAACTGCATGACCACCCTGTACATTTCTACTGTTTTGGTGGAGATACAGGGAATTACCGAGTGAGACGCCTTCTCCATATACTATCCTGTGTCATGATTCCATTACCCTACTCCCACAATATATACTTCCTCTCTTTTGGTCTGTTTGTCAAGAGTCCTTGCTGAGGTCCCGGTGATAGCGACAGACTGAGGTGGACAGTTTGTTTCTTGTCGGTTTGATTTTCAGTTGTTAGGGATAACAGCAATTCTCCTTTCAGAATATCCCACCACACCATTCTGTTCATACAATCCATTCTGTGGCTGCACCGTGATTAATAAGATGTTACACTTAAAATTTATCTTCAAAAATAAAACAGATATTTTCTCTTCTCTATCAAAGAAGGGCCAAACCCTGGAGCCACAAAATCCTAAGGAGGAATCCTCCATCGCTCTTTTTTTCTCCTCCTCCTCCTCCTCTATACATAGACAGCAGTCCGTGAGATGACAGAACCGTCCCGCTGAGACTCCATGTCATCATCCATGTAATCACCGATAATATCGTCCTGGTCATGAGGTGGGCGAAGTTGAAGAATGGGGGCCCCGCCACTGAACTGATCATACCTCTCCTCCTCCTCCAGCTCATCAAACTTCCTCCTCTCAGCGTCGTCTAATTCATTGCTTAGCAGGATATCCTGGGCAGTAGGTGTAGTGGCAATAATTTCAGGCCGGCCGCCCATGGTGAGTGGCTGGTGGTGGTTGTTTTTTTCACCAATGCCCTGTTGGGAGGAGCTGTCGTAAACATAGATAGGGCCGTTGTTGTTACCCCCCACACCGCCGCTGCCTGTGCCTCCTCCTGTGCCGTTCTTACTGGCCTTCTTACCACCGCCAAATATGCGTGTCTTCATGTCGCTGCTGCCATTGGCACGGTAACCCTGCTGCTGCCTGCGGCTACGGGTGACAAGCACAGCGATGAGAGCGGCAACCAAAAGGAGAGCCAGCAGGGAGCCAATCACAGCTCCCGCCACCACGCCCGCATTGGATGGGTTCACTGAGGGCTCTGTAAGAAGGAGAAGAGGCGGGGAGGGAGAAAAAGAAAGAAGAAAAAATGTGATTGAGAAAGGGAAAAAAGGGAAAACCGAGTGAAATATGGAGTTGGGACCAGAGGGGAAATAAATGTAGCAAAAAAAAGAGGGAAAAGAGGGTAAAAAAAAATAAGAAAAGAGGAGAGGATCAAAGAAAGAAGGAAGGATATGGATGATTTCAGTCTTGCTTGTATGAACTGTATTTATGGTGCTGTGTAAGAGTGCCGAGGTGTCACCGAGTGTGTGTGTGTGCTGAGTTTGTTCCGACACTGACATTTTCTCCTGTCCCCATTCCCACAGTCACGTCACAACTACACCACCATAAACATGTTCGCCCTGTGTTGTCCTTCAATGGCCATGGCCTGTCCAAGGCATACCACAAATCACAGGGCACGCCCACATGCAAGCCATATACACACATTTCTCTGAAGGAGCGGGGCATGGTGTGTGTATGGGAGGCAGAACAGGTGGAGGCCATGCAGAAGATGCTGATGGATGGAGGAGCGGAGAGTAGAAATTAGATGAAGAAGAGGAGGAGGAGGAGGAAGGGTGGCGCAGTGAATGAGTGACAAAGTGACACAGCGGAATGACAACCCTTCCTGGAAGCCATGATTGTAGAACAGGACAACTAGTTGACACCCATATCTACACTGCTTCAGTGCACGTCGGTCCTACATGAGCGTCTTTTTATTTATTCCAGCATAACTGGTTTTGTCATATCTACCATCTTACACACAGACACAAACATGCTCATACACAATAAGGAGTTAATTGTAAATAAAGACTTTAAGAGTACAGACTGGCTAAGTAGGGTAGAAGTGAAAGTAGGGCTCCACATTCAGCACACTATGCATCTGGTTTGGATCAAAACCCCAGAGAGAAGTAGTGCTGTCTAAATCAGGGTTGTGAAGACATCCCATATGGCTCGTCAGCCATATAGTGCCTGTTCTCTGAACTCGCACTTCCCACTCTCTCGTCTTATCCCAGCAGTGATATTGGAACCATATTTTAAAGCAGGTACTTAGACAGCAGCATATATAGCTACTCCTACAGAAAGAAGATTAAGTTTTGAATTTTTTCTCCCGTCTAACATTGTTTCAGAATGAATACCATCAATATCAAAAGACATTTTTTGATTACTTACGGTCATAAAATATGAGTTTTCAAAAGAAATGCTGTCAATTTACCAAAGGTAAACTAGTAAAAGGCATGGGTTGCAGGAATAGAGAACTCTGCTTGAATTAAATGCAGTCTACAACCGGCAAAACTATGATTTAAATCATAAGATATACAAAAAAAATTAAGGCAACCACACAAAGAACCAGTCCATGCATTCACTGCGGGCTTTCAGTGCTATGGACACATTTCAGTAAGAATTATTGAGGTGTGTGACCAAAGCTAGTTAAGACTCTGCTGGTTAGTGAAGTATTTTGGGTGGACAGTCTAACTGCTTTGGATAGGCTTTCAGGAGCCACAAGTTCAAGGTTCTAAGGGCTTTCAGGGACCCTGACAATTCCCAACAGAACTGACAAAGGGACTGCTTTTCCCCATGTGGACAGCATAGATACGTACAAACTTTGAGCTCCCGCTAGCTTTAACCGCTCTGCTAACGTTGGCCCTTCTGCTAATGTTAGCTTCTTAACTTGATATGATCCTGGCGGTGATTAAATTTGAAGTATGTGATGAGTTCGTTGTGACGAATCTTTTCTTGGTTGAAGTGATGCCTCATTTTGTCCTTACTGGTGTTACAAATTGTGAGCATTGTGTTTTCTGGTTTACTTGTGAGATGTTTGTAGCCGTGGTAGCTCATGCTTGCATGTACGTCTCACCGGCCTCAAGTGAGGCTGCTTTTAACAGCGAGGACAAAAACAGGGCCTTAAAAACAATTGAGGCTGGACCGTCTTCAGTATGTTGTCACGCACGTAACGAGAACTCTACAACTCCCAGGACACGATGAGTTGGAACAATAACTGCGCTCCAAGTTTTGTAAACGTGGTACACAAATTTATGCGCCGGGGATCCTCCTAACATTCAAGGTGAATTTATACATCTGCGGTGTTGCTCCTTTGGTAAATCAACACATGCAATGCACATGTTCTTGACTTTCATCGTCTCCTCGGAATCCAAGAGCTTTCCAAATATCAGAATGTAAGATTTTACAGAAGCTCAGTGTAGTTATAATGGATCGATCAATCAATCAATCTTTATTTATATAGCGCCAATTCACAACAATTGTCTCAAGGTGTTTTCCAGAAAGAGCAGGTCTAGAACAAACTCTTTATATAATTATCTACAGGACCAAACAAATTTCTCCTTGAGCAAGCACTTGGCGACAATGGCGAGAAAAAAAAATTAATTATTCATCTCATTCTCACTTGTGTCAGCAGGGTTTTTCTTGATTTTTTCTAGGTTTTTGTAATTTTTTATATTGCTGCCATTTTGTTATTTTGGGGAGTTGCGGCTTAAGCCATAGTGATGTGATGGATTTTTTGGCTATTAGAAGAATGGTACTCAAAATATAATTTTTTATTGCACTTCTATATCAAATACTTGTTCTATTTCTTTCTGGGCATCCCTCTAATATCCCTGAATATTTGGACAAGCCCGTGTTAATCTGACAGGTTACCTTACTGGCCTCAAGCCCTACGACATAACCCTAAAGATTTACCATATTTGGTCATTACAGCTGGAGTTCTAAAATATCTATTGCTTACCTTTCAATTAAATAGAATTTTGCGCTAGGAGACATTTTATTATTGTTTTACTTAAGTATTCTCAATCCATTCATTATTTATTCAGAAATCTTTTTTTATTCACGTATTTTCATCACATATGGGCAGACAGCTTTTCACCACCAGTGTCTCCATCTCTGCTCACACTGTCGTGTAGTTTCTGGCAGCAGCGTCACGTTTTCCAACACCACAATTCCATTGGCTGAGAAAGAAAAAGCACGGTCCATGGCTTTGCTGCAGCTTATGTTATGACTTATGAAAGCTGCAGAATCGTTGTACTGCAGAAAATGAAATCGCATATACGCCTGAATCGCGATTGCAATATTTTTACGATTAATTATGGGATGTCATTTGCATTTTAATTAAACACTATACAAATTGTTTCATGTATTCATTAATGTACATTTTTACTTTAATTGTATAGTTCTGTCCCCCCCCCCCAAAATAAACAAAATGCTGAAAATAATGCAATTTCTAGTATGTGTGCCCCACAATAAAACCTAAAAAGCTGTGGTGAGAAAATCTATTTTTTATTTTAGTCACTGGTTGAAGCAAGACCTCAGCTGAATGTATTTTCCGTTGCACTAGCTTTCCTTTCCGCTCTCTGCATTTTCACCAGCCGCTGCAGCGGATTAACCAGGAGACACTGCTGTTGAAATCCCTGTCTAAATCTGAAAGTTCTAATTCTTATTGTCATTCCAATTTGAAATCCAAACGAAGCCGGCTCCTCTTGTTAAGTGTACAGAGAGCTGACAGAATTACTCTTGTAACGAAGACTTGTCAATGGGGAGAATGTTAGTCTACGGCTGTCTGCATCTGCGCTCTGCTGTACCCTTCCTCTTAATTTCTCCACCTCCACTGCTCTACGACGCTTTTCTCTAGCTCTTCATTCCATCAGTTGTGTCCTTCACACAGTCTTTTCAATTTGCACCAAATCCAATTCACCTGCCATCATCTATATTTCTATCCTGTCCATGTTAGGTTTCTTACTGCTCATGTCAGCTGTACGTCACCTTTAACGTGTGCCCGAGCATTTCATCTTCATCCATCAGCGTCCCTGAGCAAACTGTCTTTCTCCCCTCTTGTTCTGCCCTAAGCCGTGCTAAACATTCTAATTCACACACATGAGAGTGAGAGCAGGCCCTCAGTGTCCACTGGTAACAGGAACACAAGAAAAGCATTATCACCTCGGGCTCTGTGGGTCTCCAGCACATGGAACATGGAAACGATCTTTGTGCAAACTCTAGGCCAGACCCCAGCCGTATATTCTAATCCACTAAAATTCAAATTCCACTCTTCAAATTATTTTTAATGCATTGCTAAAGTCGGTTCAAAAGTATGATGCTCAAAGTTTCTGCAGGTAAAACCTTTCTCTGGATGACATTCATGTTTTATTCCACCCTGTGGTAGCCAACATTTGAAACATTCGGAAGATGGATGTGAAGGAACTACCAAAAGTTCTAAGTACAGCCCACTACAGACCCTGACATATCCTCGGAAGCACAAGTGGAATAAATTAAAGGGTGTGAGGTGAGGATATCTTATTAACACATGCTGTTAGTTGAGACAGTAGAAAAACTGCAACATGGATGCTGTGTGGATAACAAAGGAATAAAAAAATTGAAATTTAAACATTAATAACTACAGCACCAAGGCGCAAACACTCCCAAAAATCAAACATGATGATGCCAAAAACAGCAAGCTTCTTATGAAATGATTTCCAGCATGACTGTAAGCTCCAAGTCATCGCAAGTTATGAGGAAGAGGCAAAAGTAACTTCTGCAGACCCTAAAAAAAACATGCGTGGTCTCTCGATCACACACACACACACACACACACTCACACACGTACAGGCACACACTCACACACACACGTACAGGCACACACTCACACACACACGTACAGGCACACACTCACACACACACGTACAGGCACACACTCACACACACACAGGCACACACTCACATACACACAGGCACACACTCACATACACACAGGCACACACTCACATACACACGTACAGGCACACACTCACATACACACGTACAGGCACACACTCACATACACTGGTCTGATGCTGGGCTGGATTGGACCAAGAGTACAGCTTAGTAGTATTTCCTGTCAGCATGTTCACTTATTGAACAGGGCAGTGTGTGTGACTGTGTGCTAATGAGAGGTGGGCAAGGGGCCGATTGCAGGCTGAAGGGAAAATTGGCTCCATCAGACCTGTTCTCTGGCTGTTTTCGCATGGCCAGAAACACACACTGACAGCAGATACAGGCAGGCTGAAACACACAGCCAATGAGGGTAAATGGCCACTTGCACTTGAACCGTCTCCTTTGATGAGTCTGAAAATTGACCCTTTTTTTGTATTCCATCAAACTGCAGAGCTCCTCGGACAACGTGGGAGGTTTCGTTTGAGGTCGTTTAAAATTTTGAGGTTCAGCTGAGTCACCGCTGTAACAAATGATGGGGGGGAAACAGAAAGTGGACAGAAGATGGAGAATTATCCAAACAAGAATCTCCAAAGAGAGGAGCCTGAAATAGAGGGATGGATGGAGAGATGGAAACTAAGCTGTGATTAAGGAAGAGCTACTGGTATTTAAGCAATAAGCTTTTTTTGGGGGGGGGGAAAGAGAGAGAGAGAGCGAGAGAATGCTAAAGGCACTAGTGTCTTTGAGCAGGGAGATCAGCAGCAGTCTTGAAAAAGCAGAGGAAGAGAGATGCAGTGAAAAGAGCAGATTGACGCAAAAGATACAATGGGGGGGAAATCGAAAGAAAGATAGGATTTAGTTTTTGGACTAAACTGCAGGATTGAAGATGGGGGCCCAAGAGAAGAGTGGACATCCATCCTTCTATTTGTACAGGACAAAACTGAGGGCAGAGGACACATACACACTCCCACACAGGCTAGTGTGTATTTTTACTCGTCTGTGTCATGCAACTGGTGTAGAAGGATGAGGGACCTGCTATGTAGAAGGATACTGGCCATTTAAAGCCAGTTGGCACCTCTTAGTCCAGTTTGTCTAACCTCCACAGGTCTAGATAGTATCCCCATCTGGCGTCATTCCACATTTTCCTCTTTCTCTGTTTCAACCATCAACCACCGTTTAATTTTATGTAAAACATCAACAACTCAATTTTTTATACCAATGCCTGGCTAGACCTTTTTGCTTGCTACAAACCTCCTTCATACTGATACTATCTGGTTGCCTCTGTCACCTCTTAACCTCCTCCTCCTCTTCTTCTTCTTCTTCTTCCACCTGGGAGCAAGAGAAACTGTGGGAAGTTAAGCACTAAATGAGACTGAAGAGACTAGAAGAAGAGGGGGGAAGGAGAAAGTGGGATGAAAACCTGGAGTGGAAATGTAGGATAAAATACACTGAGTGAAGAATGGTTGGTAGAAAGAAGGGCAAAGCAGCCAGGAGCTGAAGAAGCACAGGGTGACTGATCCGCTCTGAGAGGCTTGGAAACTGACATCCATGCTCTGCTAAGAAATATCGCAGGCCAATAGTAGGGGATAGAGGATGCAGTGGCACAAGATTCGGCATGTGCTCTCTCCTTCATCCCTCATAGCTTTGCTCTCTTTCTCTTAGTGTGACTGCTGGCACTGATTTATCTGGTGCATGTTCCCTGACGTTTTAGTACGGAAGCAGCAGGCTCCATCTTCCTGTCTGCGCTGCCTGGATCTTTGTATCCCCCTTGCTTGTTACTGGTAATACACAGTAGGAGATGGTGACATCCTTTGTGCTACATAAGGCAGTTATACCACCGTGCAGCAGAACAGAATGGCCACAGATGAGTGGTGACACATGCTGGGGCACCATAAGGAGCCAGGAGACTTGAAGAAACATGAGGGGCGAGAAGAACAAAAAAAGGAAAAGAAGTAATCTAGAATAGTAGTCAGTCTTCATAACTCTACTAAGTCCTAAAATGTTCACATCTATCTGTCCGTTTAACTCGTATGCTAGATAAAAATAGAGAAAATGGGAAGTGGTCTGGCATTTTTTTTTTTTTCTTAAAGCAGTTAATATTATGAAGTAAAATCATGTAACACTTTTTTTAAATTATTTTTAATATAGGTATATTAAAATAGAAATTTAAAAAAGGTATGGTTTAGCACAAAGGTTTCTGATCCAGAAGAAACCGATTACATCTGGCTCTGCTTATCATATTTTTATATAATATCAATGCTTAAAAGTTTACATCACAATTAATGGATTATTTATTATTATTCATATTTCTCTTGGAGATTAAGGCAAATGTTGAGAAATTCCTGACTAAGTGCCCTCCAGCATTGCCAAGGTGAGTTTTAGGATCCAACTGTCTGTGGATCATCATTGCATGTGATGGGTTTATCTCTGACAAAAAGTTTTCAGGAATAATTTTATTAGTCTGTGTCTTCCTGTGAAACACATCAAAAAACAAAAACAAATTTGACAGACACAGGTGACATTTTTATTACTGCATTTTCGCTCCTTAGCAGTGATAAGTAGAGACTGAGCAAGACGACTAAGAAAAAAAAAATAAACGAAATTAGGGCATGAAATCGCTGCATGCTCTTAAAATGTACCCACTGGAGAAATGCACTTTTCCCCCATTAATGGCAAGGTTTAACCAAATGTCAGCAGGAAATGAGTTTTGGGAGAGTGAAGGCATATGTCAAAAGAGTGAAGGGACATGCATTTTGTATGAGATGCAGGAGCATGTTGGGAGGAGAAGCTGAAACAATTGAGGAACGGAGGGGAGTGGTAAGATGGTTATTCCACCTTAACTGGAATTGTTCTGTATGCTTTATTTCCAAGACTTGAGTTGGCATTAAATCTACAAACAGATCCATAAACATCACAAATATAAACTGTCAGAACAAAGATGGACAGCTTATCAGTGCCAGTCTACTTTCAGCCATACCTAAGGCTAACTAAAAATCAACTTCAATTAAATTCAAAGTCTTTGGTGTAGCCTTGAGTAACATGCACCCATGTTACTGATTGCAGCCTCATCTTCAATGCACTCACTAATGAAGAACACTCATTTGCTGTTGTTTATGCTCCCCTGTCAGGTAAGATCTGAGGCTCTGGCTGGGAAGATACTCAGCTGCTTTGAAGAAAAAAATATTTTTAGGGGGCAACCTGCTCTCTCATTTGATATAAATAGGAGAAAGAAAATGTCACCAAGAAGGGCCATCTCCTCTTTCACCACAAATAATGTGAATTATGACTAAAAACCTTGTAAAGAAGAGCTTTGTAAATGGCTTGTGATGAACATTCATACAGACATTGGTCATTGTGGATGCAAACTCTCATAATGCAGTTTTACCGAGTGTATGCTGAGAGAAATAGAAAAAGTAGCTGCATTCACAATAGGATAGCAAAGAGGTGAAAAAGTAAAGTGGAGAGCCGCTTAAAGCACATAAACGCATGCACATACACACTGTAAAAAAGTCCCACTGATACACACACCATGGACAGAACAATTGGACCCTCTGGCCCTACACTACACACCAAAAACAGACCTCAGCACAGAGAGTTGAAGTGTACTAGTGTGGTCATGAGGTATGTGAAGCAGAACAAGGTGCATCCCTGGGGAAGATATGAGAACACAGTGCACCAGGAAATGTGTAGCATGTGTGATTAAAGCGCTTCGTTCCAGTTCATCAGCTCAGGATATAAATGTTTCATATACAGACCAGGGGAAGGCTCGGGTTATGAACGATACCCCAGTGAGCCACAAATGTGTTTTTCATTTGCCCTGTCAAAAGTTTAGTCCTTTGCTGACACATTTACATTGCACAATTTTTCAGTGTTTTAAGACATTTGAAACATATGCAAACTACACTTCTTAACCTTCTTGTTGCAGCAAATGGGTGTATAATGTGATAACAGGAACGATTGCCATGCTAATTCCTCACATCCTATGGAGAGAATTGCACAAAATTTGCGTTTTCCTTACATGTTGCATACATGCACTTCTCATTTGAGGTAAAATTGTATTAAAAATGATCTAACCTAGACCTCTAGGACTGTTTATGCACATGCAATGTTTTCATATTAATATGTTTTGGTGTACGTGTGTCGGGAGTGAATGCTTGTTTGTGTCCTTGAACTCACCCCTTACATTGGCGGTGACCTGGTCCCTGCCGGTCCCAATGCGGTTTGAAACCTCGCACACGAAAGTGATGTTGACAGCGTCGTCCACCTTCAGTATCTTCAGCTCTTTGCCCTTGATCTGCACTGTGTCTGGCATTTCCCCTGTCATACTACAGGGAAATGAGCAAACAGGCATGAGAAAGCCGAAAAGATGAAGATCAAAAAATAAATAAATAAATAAACATGTTAATTTATTTTACTTTGGGTACAATGAAAAATGTTCTGATTGGGAAAAGTCATCCAATTTCTCCTATCTTGATGGACAGAGCATAACCAATCAGTTCTTCCCTTCCTCAAAAAGTAAGCTATTAGCAACACAATACGAGGACAGAAGGAGAATGAAAATTGCTCAAAATCTCATCTTTGCCATTTTAAGTTCTCAGACTTGCAGTTTCTTCATTTTCATTTTATTGACAAATTTTGTCACAGTTAGTTAATAGCAGATAATATAGAACTATATAGATTCATACCTCAATATGTGAGGGTAAAACCTCAAGTCACAGATCCATTCTGAGAAATTATGAAGCTATCTCTATAATCAGAGTACAGGGCTGTGGTGGCAATAATAAAAGAGCTGATTACAGCACTGTGGGCTTGACACTGAGCAGTAAGGAAGAGAAAAAATGAGAAAAAGAAAGAGAAAGTGGAAAAGACTAAGCAAGAAATATATTTGTGCTTATACTTACGTCTTCCATTGGACTGAGAGTGGGACAGGGTTTCCACGAGCATCGCAGGTGAGCAGCACATTCGTACGGCCCAGGTACCAATTATTATCATAACCTACTATTGTCACCTGAGGGGCGTCTGCGGGAAGGACATAAGAGAGGAAGTAAAAATACCAGAGAGTAAATTAATCACCACTTATGTTGGAATGAGAATAGCAAAGGAATTCACGGAATGAGAAGTGAATGTGTGTGTCGTCTTACACTGAACTGCGAGCTTCAGTGGGAAGCTCTCTGGTTTGACTTGTGTCCTGTGTGCCACCACACAGCTGATGTCTTTGGCGTTGTCCATTGGTGTGGGAACCATGTAATACTCGCTGCTCACGGTCATCGTATTGTCTGCACCTGGTTTAGACACTGTCGTTGCATTGCCGTTTGCTGTGGTCACCCAGGATATCTTGGAAGCGGGGCGGCCATCCACAGAGTCACACCGCGCCACAGCGACTGGCTTAGTGCCTGCATCCACTGTTATGATGGAGGCTGAGTTCTGAGGCTTAGCTGATGAATGGATGGAGGGATTGGTGCAAGGATAGGGTGGAGAATAGAAGACACAGTGTGGCAGAGAGAGAGAAGATTAAATGATGCAGAAATAGATACAATGGAAATAAGACGGCTGAGAGAAAACATAATGTGCACCATTATTGATAAACAATTTGAGTCAACAGCATGGCAAAACAAATCCAAAACATCAATCCCTAAACATCCTCTGTTGTCCCCTCAATCGCTCTTCCCGTCTTTCTCTTCAACATGCCTACATTGATAAACAATTACAAGCACCACTGAAAGAACAACCTAAATCTTCTTTCAGTCTCCTTCTATTTCTTTAATCTATTTCTACTCTTATCACCTGCCAGGTATAAACAATTTCCCTTTCCCTAAACAAAATCTACATAGCAACATGACCACCATAATCTTCCATGCCCCTCTAAATCTACCTCAACCCTCATACCTCTTCCATTGCCCTCTATGATACTAGTGTGGAATCAGAGGAGAGCAACCAGAACAGGAGCTGACAGCTGGCATGTCAAGCAGCTAGATCAATACGGAGCTTGAGCGAGGCAGAGGCATGATGCGCTGGAGGGAGAAAAGAAGGAGCGGAGGCACTGGTGTTGGGCCAAGGTTAGACCAATAGTTCCATTGCATTAACGAGAACAAAATTGATCTGACAATACTACTTATAATAGCAATTAAGTCGGTCAAGACATGCTTTTAACCTGCATGCTACCTTTGAGGGCTGGAGAGAGCCAGATGTGGCAAAGTATATGCATATGTATGTACTAAAGGTTTACTGATTGCAATTTTCTTGGGCTACTAGTTCTTTAACAGTCTGACGAGCGAATCCCGATTTTGACTAATTCCAATTTTTCAACTTTAAATTTCTTATACCATAAATACTTGGTGTATTTTAACTGCTCTTCGTTTGAAGGATTACAGTGGGAGAAAGGCCAGTCGGCATTGTGTGTGTATTCTGACCTGTTGAAATTAATGTATGCTCCGTACCCCCCGTACTCCCCGTCTCTTAAACTCCCGTCTCAGCGTACATACGTAGATACAGCGGGCTCGTGGCCCGCTCTACACTATTGCTAGTTTTGGCCGCCCTGATGTTCGTAGCTATGGGAAATCATGCTTGGTGTGCCTATACGGCGCAGAATCGGCTGAGTGAGGCTGCTCGTCTAATTGCAGATTACATCAAAATAGGCCTGCGCTGAGTGATTGGTGCACGTCTAGTAAGTACGCCATATGTGTGTGGACAATGGAAGCAAAAAATGAGGAACAGCTCCAAATACAACTTGGCTCCAGAAACTCAAGTGGAGACACTGACACAACTTGGCATGAAACACTAATTTAACTGTTAAAAATAGATTCAGGTGATTTAACTTTTTAAAAAGTGCAATAAGTACCCATTCAATCCGTATTATGACATTATTTGAAAAACTTAGACACATTATACATCTGAGTTTGATACCTCTGTGTCTGATGAATAGGCAATTTGGGTATGAAAAGTGGTAATATTCCTATTGTAATAAAAAAAAAAACATTTTATAGATTTTATATTTTGCAATCCCTCAGAGGCACTCATGTGCACAAGTGGTAAGCAACAACTCCAACAGCTCGAGTATTAACCTTGAAAGACTGAACCATAAAATCACTACCCGGCATAGAACGTAGTATTTATAACCACTCCACTGTATCTCCACGGCCTGCTTTCATTCAGGTGGGGGAATTCATGCACACCAGTCTGGAGCTCCCTGTTGATTTTTAATGCCAACATGAGTATTCCTTTCTTATTCAATTGCTTGCAGAATTGAACAAGTCGCCCTGCTATGGTGGGAAAAAAAGGAGCTAGTTCTTCATGGAAGCTCAAACTGTGGCTCATGAGAAGCTCGTTTGTGATGTACTCGCACCTGGATCTACACATCATCCTCTAAGAGGTTTCTGTTTGGATCTTCATATACTTAACAGACCCTTAACGAAGATCTCTCTATCTACATGTTGTAGATGTTTGACATAGTCTGGTGTTTAACATTTAATTTGTTTTCTCCATACCTAGGCAACAGGGTATCTTTCCATCTTTACATGAAGCAAAGACAGCAGGTCTTGAACCTTGTCATCACTAATGTGTTTGTATTTATGTGTGTCCTCCATCACTTAATGGAATATAAATCAAGCATTCTTCCAATTATAGTAGAAATAACAGACCATAGCACTGTCATTGTGCATATCATAAGATTTTTCTAAATCAGCAGCAAAGACACGTTGTTCCGTATTAAGGAATTTGAGATGCTGTTACCGACACCTGTACCTGCTTCTGATGATGGGATGGCTTCAAAGTAAACCAAAAGATGGACCCTGAAAGAAAGCCTCGGCCCTTGGTTGCATAAATATATACATATATAAAGTATACCATTAGTGGATCTCCTGATCACTGTTCTACAGGTGAGTAAAAAAAATCCCGTAGGTATTTAGCTGGGACAAGACTCTGTGGCTACAAAGGCTATAGCATATTCTTCGTATTTCTTATAAATCTCGCACCTGTATTTACTGTATTGGAGTTTCAGAATCTACTGCATTTTTCACACTTATTTGCTAACATTGTCCTTCAAATTTGGTCACCTAGCTGTCAACACATAGATGATGTTAGTGACCTACCTAGCATGACCAGGTATGTGATGCCTTGCTCGTTGCCAATGGGGTAGGTAGCATAGTCGCAGATGTACTTCCCTTCGTCGGTCATCCTCACATTACTTATCTGTATGGAGGGACTGGCCAGATCTGGGGGGCTAGGAGCGAAGCTGACTCTTCCTTTCATAGGGGAGTCAGGGTAGCTAGGGTCATAGTTTGGGTGAAGCACAGCAATGTTGAGCCGTTCTCCTTCCTTGGGCTCGTAGATCCAAGTGACCTGTGTAGGAGGCACAGATTTCATGTTTACGATACATACAGAAAAAACAACAGCTCCCATTTAACCTGGAATTGATGAGTAACATTGGAGAATATTAAAGCCCCTACACATTTTGTTGTAAACTCCATTGTGTGCACAAAACACAATAAAAAAAAATTAGGGAACATGTATGAATAGGGACGTCAATTTTTTCCAGAGGCACCAGTTCCTCTCTCACAGCTGCTCTTAGCAACTAGATGCATCTAAGAAGTGTTTCTATTACCATAATCAATCCCTTGAAGCAAAATGAAGCTTTGTATTGTTTGTTTGACGTAATAAAGCATCAGGCCTAACTGTGTAAATAAACCATTATAGCTTTAGGATTATGTCTGTGGGCTATGAGTTGTTAAATTAGTGTTATGTGTGCTATATAAACAAGGCACATGGACCGGTGTTATCATTTATGTTCATTTTAATTGTAATGAATTTTTCTTGTCCATTTATGGAACTAACTTTCAAGCATCTACACAATCAAATCAATACATAATTGACCGGTGACTACATTTCAAAATATAACAGCCACATTTTTCAGCCAAATACAAAATTTTGAATTTGCTTTATGTCAACAGTCAGCAGCAATTGTCAAAGTAAATTGTAGTACCAAGCAATTTCAACAGATTGTACTGTATCAAGTCAGCACAATGAGCTGCAATTCCCTGATGACGCTCATATTTTTATGGGAATTTCATGATACACACCAAGAATAGGGTTGATGTGCTGTGTGGTGTTTTACAAAGATAAGAATGTAACTGAAATGAGAAACAATTAAGTCATGACAGTATGTATCTGACCATTGATAGCTGAATCCCAGTGGCATCAGTGAAAGCACATCGTAGGTTGACTGTCTGGCCGGGATATGACAACACCTCTGGTTGCACCTTCACCCGCTGACCTGACGTTCCTGGATAAAAACAGAGAAAGGAAACATTCATGTTGACCGTTTCCTTCTGAATCTAGGTGAGATAAGTAAAGCAGCAGATAAATACCTTTCGGTACAGAGACTCCTGATGATAAATGAGGACAGTTTGGAAGTGTCAAGCCCAACAGAGGATAGCATTAGTGAACCCCGGCAAGTAAGCTAACACTCTGCTATCTCTCTATGACTGTGCATGTGTGAATGCAGCAGTTGGAAAAATATGGTTGAAAGGGTTGCCTGGACGAAAAAGGAGGGAAGCCAGTTTTCTTTTCACATAGGTCATAAATCATCTGGATGGGTTTTACTTTTGCCAGCAATTTGCTGTACTGACAGATTCCTGTGTCAAAATAAATAGGCTTTTTTTTCATGTGTTGTTAGTGGGCGTATGAGACACAGTAAGAGCAAGGGAGCTTTAGAATGACATTCTGTCCGTACGTGTGTGTGTGTAATCCAGGTCTCTATGAAAATGTAATTACTTGTATGAGTGAGTGCGCATTAGTGTATGTCAGCAAGATGGTGCCTGTTTTAAGCAAGAGTGGATTACCTACGAATACACATCTTCAAATATCTGCAACCGGTGCTTCGTGTGCGAAGGCATGTGTACTGAAAATGTGTTTACCAGGAAGCTACACACATGCAACAGCACCAATGACACACAATTTCCCCTAAAGACAAACAATTACCTGCAGACTGGTTCCACAAACTGGTTCCACCAGTTCCACCAGTTTGTTCTGAATGAATTATGTTGTGTTGAAACTAATACTATATAGAGGGCTGATGGAAGCCACACACGCACACAAACAAGAAACCCATAGGCAAGGAGATAAATGGAAAGGGCAGTTCTGTCTCTCTCTTTTGGCAAGCAATAAACGCCACAGACAAAATGGGAAAATGGATAAAAACAAGACTTTCTTAGAATAACAGCAGCTCTCCCAGGACCAGCCCAATTTACAACCACAAGACAACCCTCTTGTAGCCACAGAGGAACGTCTGGGAAACCACTAAGCAGGCTGTGGGAGTAGCAGAACGCATTATTGTGCTGGGAAAGGGGAACAGCTTGCTATTTTTCTCTCGCCTTGGACATATCCACATACACAAGTATATAAGTGTTCACAATCATTCATACTAGGGGTGTAATAACCTGAAAATAACATTCAAAATCTCTAACCAGTATAATCTTGTTAATTGCCCATAAATGTGTGCTCTCATGATAAGTCTTTAATTTTTTACAATGTTCTGATATGTGCCTCCGTTTTACCAAAATAATATTTGTCATTCAAAAAGTATTGGCACATGCTAATCATCATTTATAATACAAGCTGAAATCCTGTGCCACCAATTGCCACAGCTTCATGTAATGCTCCCAGTAATGTTCCAAGTTTGGTGAGGCTATATTGCATAAAATACCATTTCTGATGACAAGAATACTCAGGGCGGAAGCAACCACCATCCTCAGGAATTAGCTTGATTTTTAACTTTTGGTGGTGGGGGTAAAATGTTTCGTCAATAACAATTTTGGAAAAGGGGGTAACATCACCCATCATCCACTGTGATTGTGCGCTTAGTGAGTTCAGTCAGAATGAGGAAGAAAAATCTGAAAAAAATTCAACACCCTTTAAAAGTGTAATCTCTCTCCCCCTGAAATAAATTTTAAAAAAAAGTTATTTGCCTGATACTAGAAGAAATAGTGAGAGGAGCATATACATCAAAAAAACTGTTACACATACATCTTATGACAGCTATAATGTCAAGCTTTTTGATGTTTTATTGATAGACTTGATTAAGACTCTTAATTGTGGTGTAAAGTAGATGAAAGACGGACATGTCTGAGGTAGTTATATAATGTGGCCTCAGGTTTCGCGTGTTGCATCCACACAAAGTGAGGGGGCAGAGTGAGACGGACCTGTGGTCTGTCATTTGGAGGCAATAAGAACAGAGCCATTGTAGGTCAACTCCTGCCAGAGTTCAGAAGAGAGAGAGGCCGGCCTTATGAGACTCTATACAGCCCCAGGGAAATAAATATGACACACAAGTCTGCACACCCTCGTCTTCAATGATGATCCCCAAACCCAACCCCTGAAGACCCAGAGACTCTGTCATTAGAACAGCAGAAACAAAGGGCAAAAAGTCAGTATATGCATTTGTGTGCATGTACGTGCACACAAGAGCCTTTTGAAACCTGAGGCAAGATGGCATTTGAAATAGTAATTGTCCGTATAAATATTTAGAGAGCACTGGTCATATTAAATATAAAGAGAAAAAGTCGGGAGTCGGGAGCAGGTGCAGAAACTGAGGGGAATAAGGGAATAAACGACAGATCAAGGGTAAGACAGAAAGGGAAAACAAAAAGGCAGGAGCAAAGAGGAGTAAGAGCGATGGGGGGAGACACAGAGAGAGTTGAAGGGGAGGAGAGTGCGAACAGAAGCCCTGTAACAGCCCTGCTCTACTTTCCTGTCACTCTGCTACCTACAGATGATACGACAAACGCCACCAAACACGGATGAAAAAACAGCCACATGCACACACAAAATGCCTTTTTCAACATCCTCCAAGTTGTCTGAAGTCGACATAATAAATACCCTTGCCTACCATTACGTCTTACACACCCACGTCATGTGCATCTGTGCCCACACATACTTTATGCCGATGGTGTTGCGACAGCCATGCCATATTAACACGTGCTCTGATCCTGAGTGTGGTCTCACTAACATTTCCATGTCTCCTTCTTTTCGTTTGTGAAAATGAAACAGGAAAGCGGGAGGAGACGAATTGTGCTAGGAGGATGGCAGGATGAAAGGAGGAGATGAGAGACAGCCTGGGAATGCCAAACCGGTGGTGGATGAGAGTGGAGGAGGGGTGAGTTCGAGGGAGAAAAGGAAAGTGGGGATGAAAGTGTTTGACCAGAAAGAGCTGTCAGTAAAAAAGAGAATGAAAGTAGGAGCAGAAAGATGAAGTGGTTAGAGGCGAAAAGATGAGAATTTTAAGGGGGATAAGCTGAGAAAAATAAACAAGGTTAATAGAAGTCTGAGGGTCAAAGTAGGGAGACATTAAAGGGGAAAAATGAGGAGCGAGAGAGGAAATAAAACTAACAATGGAAGGGGGGGTTGATAAAGGTAAAGACAAATGGAGTGAGGACTGATAAATGAAGGGAGAAGAGCAAGAGGAGTAGAGCAGAGAGAGGAAGGACAGACTCAACACCTGACCTTGTGAGAAGCGCTGTGGCTGCGATTGCGACAGAAAAACAGAAACACATTGAATCAGCCAGAGAGAAGCGAGCAAATGAGTTACCCATTTGAGGCCTACATAGCTTATAAAATGAATATAAAGTTGCCCACCTGTGTCTGTCGGCCTGACTGTTATGTCTAATGGCATTCATGTCCTCCATCTGATCTCCACCATAGTGGAGAACAGCGCAGCGTAAGGGGGAAAGGGAGTGCAGGCCATCACCTAAAATATCGTATGGCCTTCAGAGCTCACTGACGCTCTGCCATTTCATCAAGCTAGAGGTTATTTACTGTCAAGTGGGCTGGAATGAAACTTTTCCCAATCTGACATTCTCCACGTTCCTGAAGATTGCTTCCAAGCGCCCATTTGTGCGTGATTTTGGCCTTTTATTATTCTTCCAGTACTGTGTGAATTTTCCCATTTCCTTTTTCTTTCGCAATATCATTATTGCTGTGCACTCGCTCTCCACACCAAAAGAATTAGCTGTGATACAAGCTTGATGCAGGGTTACTTTCCTCCCCAGTCGCCAGCCTTCACAGATTTCTGTTCCTCTAAAATAATCTTTATCTTAGAAGGGAAACAGGAACGATACCAAGCCAACCTTGCAAATCTGATGCCTAGTCATGATGGGTTTTGGTCCCAAGTTTGGTACTTGTGATGTATTGAAATGAGACCTTCTGAATCTGCAAGACCAATTCTGACCAGACTTGTGCAGTATAAAACTCACCTTTGGGGACTTAAGAAGCTTAATATTGCTCACTATTTTCCAAAATATTTTAACACATAATGTGGATAGCGAAAACTTTTGATATAAGCATGATTTACACACTACAAATAAGTCGTTTTTGAAAGAAGAAAAAAAGATAGCAAATGTGTTAACAAAGGCTTTACTTTTTCAATGTTCAATCTTTTTCTCAATAGGAGATAAAAGTCTGTTTTTGTGTACCAACCTTGAATGCAAGAGGTTTCAAAAGGAAAGCACAACTAATCAATCTTAGAGGCTCAGGATGAGCAATTTTCTGAGACAGTTGTGCAGAGAAACTGATGAAAATGCACTTTTATTACTGAGGTTGTAGTGTTACACCTTGCAGTTTGGTATTGGGACAGTGGGATATTTTTGTTGTTTGCTTGGCTGTGTGCTCCAGAAACTGGACTTGAAACAAAAGATTAAGAATTTAGATTTTCAGCTTCAAGGGTTTTTGAGAGGATTTTGTTCCTTTTGTTTCACCTTCACCCTCTGTGTGACTCAAAGCTCTTTTCTGTGTAGTCCAATTTGTTGAATAGTGGATTTGAAAGCCCCAATGTTTTGTAATTATACCATCTATCCCTGATGAATAGCATGTGGACCCAGTAAATAATCCTTTTATAAGTAATATACTCGGCTGATGCAACTGCAATTTGGATGCAAAATGCTCAATTCTTCAGAGCTCGCTTCACTCTTTTGTGCAGCTATGAAAACCCATAACCAGGACAATCAAACATGATTAAAGCTGACACATGCCATCTGACATTCTAGTAACTATGGCCTGCCTGTATAGCTGCCCTTATAAGTGCAACTTCTGTGTGATGAAGTTGACATTTATGTGTCAAAACTGAAACGGCAACACTACTGTAGCTTTGTGTCATGTCCAAATTGCTGGATGTGTGTAAAAGATGCCAACGTCTGGAGCGGCACCAACCTCCACCTGCTTTGTACTGCTGCTACCCGAAACTAGCAGCACCAGATCCTGACCTTGACACACACACATGCACAAACCAAGCCCTTCAATGAATGTGCATACACTGAGCATGTGCACACACATTTAGATGTGGCTACTTTGGTATGCAAGAGGCAGAGTTGGAATGCAGCATAACACTGACAGGCAAGGCAGTTTGACAAGACAAGAATAAAACTAGGAAATGAAGACTTGAGATGTGTCTCGTCTTCTCATTGACCTTTCCATTAGGCTCTTTATGAAGGACAGATCGATAACACATGGGAAAGATACTTTTAGAAGTAGCTACTGCTCTATGTTAACAATAATCCATTCATGGTGTAAGCTTCAGCGGTGCAATTCAAGACATCAAGGTCATCACATGAGATCTACGCACTAAAAACCCGAACAGAAACCTGACAAAGAAAATCTGTTAAAGGGGGATTTGTTGTACACCATGGTTACATGCAAGAGACCGGAGATAACAAAAAAAAAACAATAAATAGAAATTACCACTGTGCTTCAACAGGAGCAGAGGAAAAAGGGTGAAAAAGGAAGAGAGTGCAAAATTTCACTTTGCTCATAGAGACGTGATGAAATATTTGATAATCGACTGTCGAAGGAGAAGGGGAGTCCGACACAGGCACAATTGAGGAAGGAAGGTAGAAATGCATGAAATGTAGCAGAAGGGGAGTGAGGAGAAAACAAGGTTTGGAGGGAGGGGCACAGGGAGACATGAACAGGCTTCAAAGTGCCAAGGAGAGATGAACAGCTGGAGGAGAAATCTGCACTGTGAGAGGTGTATGTTTGCATGTGTGTGTGTGTGTGTGTATGCAAGTGCAACTGATGCATATTTACTTGCCTGTTTATAACAAATATGCCCTAGGCCTTCAGTGATTTTCAAAAATAAGCATTTGCAAAATCAATTAGGTGTATCATCTTAACGTAAAACACCCGGCAGGGAAGTTTTAAAACCCTTGGAAAATACAGTTTCATGCTCCCAAAAATGTGTGGAGTGGCATCAAAAGCTGAACAATGAACCTCGTCTTGCCATTAGAGGCCATACCACTTAAAAAATAAGAGAAAATTGTTCAAGTAGGGGGAGTCACAATATCTCCTTTCCATTGCAAAAACCCTGACATGAAATTATTTACACACTAGCAAACTCATACTCTCCATATCCTGCTCCCTTACTGACCATCATCCATTCTCAGTCATGTACATGCCACTCACAGAATATATCAGAGTCGGTAAACAGGCATAAAATGCTTGTTCGAAAGAAGTTAGAAACACATGGGTGATCCCTCAAACGTTCATGGTGGTTTCCGTTTTCTGCAGTTTGCTTTAGGTTACAACCGGATGACACCTAAAACTTACGACATACAGAAGATGTTTAATCATTCAGTATCGGACAAGGTAAGGAAAAAAACAGAGGTAAAAATGCATAAGAGATAAAAATGATTTGCAAACCATAAAAATCGGTGTGTCTGGTTGTGGTGAGACAAAGCATGTTTCTAAATGCACCAACATAACCTTCGGAGATGCGTACACACACACACACACAATCCTAGGTTAGAGAAGTACTCCTCTCCACGGGGTGAATAATTCATCTTCTGGTAGGAACGAAGGCAGTATGCTCTCATCTCTTCATTATTGATAAAACCCCAACATCTGCTCCGTGCGTGACCCAGGAGCGAGAGAAGCTGAAGAGCAAACAAGGGGAGTAGTAATATGGTCCAAAGTAAAAGTCAGTGACAAAGACACTTGAAGCAATGCAGCAACTATGTAAAAGTGGTGTAGATAGATAGATAGATAGATAGATAGATAGATAGATAGATAGATAGATAGATAGATAGATAGATAGATAGATAGATAGATAGATAGATAGATAGATAGATAG
>VRLP01003978.1:0-55322 GCA_009660295.1 Lophius piscatorius | reverse complement strand
GATGATGATGACGATGAGGATGGAGAGGCTGCGGAGGAACATGTGTCAGTTTTTATGTAGATTTGCGTGTCATCAGCGTAACAATGGAATGAGAGTCCATATGGACTGATGACACGGCCAAGGGGGAGCATGTACAGTATGAAGAGAATGGGGCCAAGGACTGATCCCTGGGGGACCCCACAGGTGACGGTGTGTGTCCGGGACTTTGAACTTCCAAGGGAAACGTATTCTGTTCTGTCAGTGAGGTAGGATTGAAACCAGTTTAGGGCGGTGGCAGTGAGTCCAGTGGTGTGAATAATAAGAATAATAATAATAATAATAATAAGCTTAATAAGAATTATTAAGCTTGACAAATGCTTCTTTTTTAAATTTCAAAATGCTTCTTCCTTTTTTTTTGTATTTGTAGAAAAGTTTGTCATGACTAAATGAAAAAAAATTTTTTTTAATCATAATTCGAAAAAATTTGAGAAATAATTCTGAGTCAGAAATTAAATTAATTTTATATTTAGTAATTGCTACCTTTAAACCCAAATAATAAAATTATTAAAATAAGAGTCCTTCTGTCTACACACGTGTCAAACTCTAGGCCTGCAAGACAATATTACATTTTTATAATAACTGTCCCGCTGGTATACAGAACAAACACCAAATATACTACAAATCCCAGAATGCACTGCGACAGCGGGCACGTCAATAGCGCCGTCGCTTCTCTTATCAGCGTTCACCCAGTCACTCCGATAAACATCAGAATAATCCTTCGAGGAGATATGGACTAAAATACTTTTGAAAAACAATAAATCATAGATAAATAATATACGTATTAGTAAGTCTCTTGCGCGTAGTTGTAAATAAACACGTTTTCATTACGTGGCAGAGGTGCGTTCACGTCCTCCAGCCGTTCTACACGTGTCGGTGCTGCTGCGTTAAAAACAAGAAAACACGTGAAGTTGTTCACATTTAATGTGAAATACAACTTATAGACTGTTTTTCTACTTTCGCTGTTTTATTGTGACAAAAGTCTGAATTAGTCCAGACGTTTATCAAGAGACATTTAAAGTTCATGTTGGTTGTTTAAAAAACGATTTTAGATTAAATGTTTAAATATACTTTTCTGGCTGTTAGTGATGCCTGTGAATAAAAAACTTTTCATTCGAAATTATTCTGTGAAACTCTGCTGATGGAGAGGGAGACACAAAAATGAGTTTTGTTGATCTATTTTGAATTTAAATCAGTATTTTGAGTATTTTCTATTCTGATGGTTTGTTCAGAATTATTTAAAATGGAGTGAATAACATTTTCATAATACCTTAGAATAAAATTAACGCGATGTGGCTTTTGCGGCACGTCTTCCTTTACGCGTTGTTGCACGTTTCCCTTTACGCGTTCTGGCTTTAGCGGCACCTTTTCATTCACGCTTTGTGGCGTTTGCAACACGTTTGCCTTTACGCGTTGTGGCTTTTGCGGCACGTTTTCCCTTATGCGTTGTGGCTTTTGCGGCACGTTTCCCTTCACGCGTTGTGGCTTTTGCAGCACATTTGCCTTCACGCGTTGTGGCTTTTGCGGCACGTTTTCATTTACGCGTTGTGGCTTTTGTTACCCGATAGAGGTTGCTGACTTTCTCCTGGCTTTTCATGTACTCCTCAAAGTCTGCAAACACTTTGAACCTGAGGAGAGACACAGAAAAACAGATAAATCACATCCGACATCCTGAGCAAGAAGTTCCACGTCGGTCCTTAGAAGAAGAACTAAAGCTGCAGAAGTGTGTCGGTTCCTCACCGGTCGTGTTTGAAGAGCATGTCTGTGAGGTCTTTGAAAAGTTCTGGATTTCTGGGACTGAAGTATCCACTGGTTATCTGGTCCATCACCTGTTTGAGTTCTGGAATCTTGTTGTAGTACAACATGGCATCGTATCTAAAAGAAGAAGAGCAACATGTCATGAAGAAGAAGTTTAACATCTAAATCACTGGTGTGAAAAAGTATTCAACCCCCCTTGGTCCTGCTTGGACCTTCTCCTTCAGAAGAATCCATGTTTCCCTCCATGATGATGAGTCGTCCTGGTGCAGAAGCAGCAGATCATCTCAACGTTCCACGTCAACCTCCATGCTGGACCGTAGGTCTAATGTTCTTCTGGTGGAACGCTGTGTTTGGTTTCCACCGGATGGAACGGGACCCCCGTCTTCAAACAGGTCAACTTTCCACTCAGTCCAGAGAAGATTCTCCCAGAAGCTCTCTGGTTCATCAAGGTGGCTTGTGGGTAAATTCCAGACCAGCCTTAATGTTCTTCTGGGTCAGCATCGGCTTTCTCCGCACCACTCTCCTAATAACTTTGGAATAGTGGAGCCATGACCTCTGACCTTTACTGCTTGAATGTTCTCTCTGGATTTTCTGGATCTTCTGACTTCCTGAACAAACTTTCACCGTGCTCTTGGATGAATTCTGGAAGGTGGTCCACTTCTGTGAAGGTTCACTATTGTTCCAGTTCTTCTCCATTTGTAGACGACGTGTCTCGCTGTGGATCTGTGGAGTCCAGAACTTTAGAGCTTTGGAACCCTTCCCAATCTGATGGATCTCCATTACCTTCTGGAATTTTCTGTTGGTTCTGACTTAGTGTGCTACTGGTGAGACCTAGGAGACAACTTCCTGCTTCTGAAGATGCTCTACTGAAGTTGTGATGTGGTTGAACAGGTAGGGATCAGGTCTGGGTGGGTCCAGTCCAGCTGGTTCTTCATGGTATTTGTTGGTTTTCAGGATTCAGTTTGTTTGAAGATCTGACGGTCGATCATGAGATTCACTCAAGAACCGAAGGAACCAGGAACCAAACACTTTTTCACCACAACGTAAATATAAACAATAACATTTACCCCTTTTTGTCCAGTTCGGCCACGTCCTCCACCCTCATGCCGAAGATGAAGAGGTTCTCCTCTCCCGCCTCCTCGGCCATCTCCACGTTGGCTCCGTCCATGGTTCCGATGGTCAGCGCTCCGTTCAGCATGAACTTCATGTTGCCCGTTCCTGAAGCCTCGGTGCCGGCGGTGGAGATCTGCTCCGACAGATCTGTGGCAGGGATCACTGCGAGGGGGAGGAGCCAGTTTGAGGGTTGGTGCTTCATCAACCTTCATAAAAAGAGTTCAGTGCGGATGAGGAGTCTTCTGAAGATTACCTTTCTCTGCTAGAGAGACCCTGTAGTTCTCCAGGAAGATGACCTTCAGCTTGTTCCCCACCATGGGGTCGTTGTTCACCACCTCAGCCACCGACGTGATGAGTCTGATGATCATCTTGGCCATGTGGTACCCAGGAGCCGCCTGCAGGGGGCGACAGCAGATAATCAAACACTGATCTATGGGCCTTCATAGACCTCCTACCTTTCCATAGGCCTCCTACCTTTCCTCCGATGATCACCGTTCGGGGGACGAACGGCGCGGCGGGATTCATCCTGATGCCTACAGGAACAGAACCGCACACAAACCCATTAAAAAGGCAATGAGGGGTTTAAAGGAACAGTTCACCCAAACATGAACAGTCAGTCATGATCAGCCCCACGCTGACGGAGGAAGGCTGGAGTTTCAGTCAGACGTTCAGCAGGATTCTCCAACACCACTGAACCAGACGGGTCCTGGTTTAAAAGTTCTTCTCACCCGGCTGCATGCTAACGCCTTTAGCTCAGAAGGTAAAATAAAAACTCTTTTTTCCCCTCTCAGAACTTTAATCTAAGTTAAAGACACTGAATAAGCAGAAGGGGGCAGATTCCCCTGCTGCAGAACGTAGAGGGAGGGGAAGTCGGTATTTGTGTGACCTGCATGTTGAAGGAAACAAGAGCTGCTGATGAAACACTTCCTGTTTACGTGCGACGATTGCACAGGAATGTTTCCTGCACGTCTCCCTCGTCCTAGAGCGGACGCTCGCTCTAATCACCCTGTGACAAAGGGGCGACCTACGGTTGTAGAGGGTGACGATGTGCAGACAGTTGAGCAGCTGCCGCTTGTACTCGTGGATCCTCTTCACGTGGACGTCAAACATGGAGGAGGGGTTTATTTTCACCCGGTACTCTTCCTCCAGGTACTGGGCAAACTTCACCTTGTTGTCCTGTGGGCAGATGACAGGAAACAAAAAGGAGGCAGTCAGGGAGACGCGGCATGTCCCGACACGTAGACACAACGCAGCGCCGCGAGGCCAGAATCAGATCAGAACCTCTGTCTGCCGTGACCAGCAGGTAGAGATTTGGACTGGGGAGAGAGATCAGCACCGACCTGGTTCAGTTCGGTGGTATTAACTGAACTACGCGATAAACTGCTGTCAGAAAAGATCCACTTACATTCTGAGGTGGATCCAGATTAAGGGGTCAGACAGAAAAAAAAAGTTAAACTCCATTCCTGCATCTTTTCTGAAATATCTCAGAGAAAAACTAAAACCTGGAGGTAAAAAAAAGGTTTTAAAAAAATCCCGTGGGAACTATTAGTGTCTGCAGTTTATTGTGATTCAGAAATCAGATTTTTAAGGTGCAGTTCGTAAAACTCTCAGAAGTTCTAGATTAACATCTATGTTTCTGTCCCTGTACGATATGATGATGATGATGATGATGATGCAACATGTTTGAAAACAGGAAGTGTGAGTCAACGACCTGCATGAGTGTAAAGATTGTGTAAACGTTACAAATGTCATCGTGGCACAAAATAAGTTTAATCTTTTGATTTCACCCGACTACCAGGACCTCCAACTTCTTCTTCATCTTCTTCTTCTTTTTTAACGTCGGTCGACAAATCCAGATACAAATTTAAAATATTTAATTTCTGTTTATGTTGTGATTAAATGGTGATTCAGATTTTCTCGTTTCTAATAGCGAAAATCAACAAGTAATTCTCTCCCATGGAAGCTCCGATCTTCATCTTCATCATTTTACTGCTTTACTTGCTGCACGTAAAAAAACCCCCAAAAAAACGGTAACCTTAGAAACCACCGATTAGGCTTGAGTGAGTTAAACGGGAATGTTGCCCCCATCTACCTGTTTGACTTTGGAGACATCGCGGATGAAGGCGGCGTCGTCAACAAACTCCTTCAGCTTCTTCAGCTGGCTGAGATCCTTCACGTAATCCTCGCCAATGACCTCGGCGATGAGCTCGGCCAGTCCCGGGTTACAGAGCAGCAGCCAGCGCCGAGGAGTGATGCCGTTGGTTTTGTTCTGGAACTTGTCCGGTTCTAGTTCGCTGAACTCACGGAATCTGTTGAGGAAACAAAACGAGTGTTTAGACAAAGAACCTCGTCTGAAAAAAAAAAAAAAATGGAAACGTCTCCTGACAAAAGTCAACATACTCGAAAATCCGCTACTAGAGGGCTGCAGTGGCGTTTATTCATGGTCGCCTGAGGATGAACTCTAGGGGTCGGCTTACTCAACATCCAAAGATTATTCATGTGAACGTCGTCACTGTTAGCATGTTAGCAGGCAACAAGGCTAATGGGCTGAGGACGTTAACATGTAGTCCTACAGAGAAGAACCATCATCTTCTCTGTGTGGTCAGTCAGTTAGTCTGGTAGGAAGTCAGGTTATAGGAAGTTAGGTAGGTAGCTAGTAAGTTAGGTTGGAAGTCAGGTAGTGAGTAAGGAATTATGAAGGAAGGAAGGCAGTTAGTACGTTGGCTAGTTAGTTAAGGAGGAAGTAAAGTAGGTAGGAAGTCAGGTAAGTAAGACCTGGCTTCCTACCTACCTTCCTACCTTACTGACGAAGACAGGCAAGTAGGAATTTGAGTAGGTACATAGTCAAGAGGTAGGTAGTTAGGAAGTTAGTTGGCTAGTTACTTAAAAAGGAAGTTAGTCAGTTAGCTTGGTAGGAAGTCAGGTTATAGGAAGTTAGGCAGGTAGCTAGTAATGCAGATATGGAGGTCAGGTAGTAAGTAAGGAGTCCGGTAAACAGGAACTAAGGAGGTAGGTAGGTAGTCAGTTACTTAAGAAGGAAGTTATGTAGGTAGTTGGGAAGTCAAGTAGGAAGTAAGGATTTAGGTAGGCAGGAAGTCAGTTGGTTAGTTAGATAAGAAAGAAGTTAGGTAGGAAGGAGGTCAGGTAGGTAGGACCTGGCATCCTACCTACCTTACTGACGTTATATAGGAAGACAAGCAAGTAGGAAGTCGGGTACTTAAGTAGTAGGGAGGAAGGTAGGCAGGAAGTAAAGAGGTTGGTAGGGAGGCTAAGCTAATGTTCCACTCTTGGCTTGTTCAAACAATGTGGTGATTGACACCAGAAGATCCCGCCCATTAAAACGTCTGGCAGAGTTTTACGACCACATCAGTGAAGATTCAGGAAAATATCACATTTATCTGAAAAATAAACCCACGGTACTAGAACATGAACTAGAACTAGAACCTGGGCGGCGGCTGGATTGGCAGGAGGAGGTTCTACTTAAAGCAGACGGGTCAGAACCGCTCCTCGTGTGAAGGAACATAAACCAGCTGATGTGATGGACGTGAACAGCGCCGTCTCTGGCGTCTGCTGCCGTGATCCGTCAGCTTACACGTCGGTCTTGATGATGTTGGAGTGAATCTCCGCCACGCCGTTGACCGCGTGAGATCCCACGATGCACAGGTGCGCCATGTTCACCCTCTTGCACCCGTCTTCTTCGATCAGAGACATCTTCCTCAGCTTTTCCATATCTTTCGGAAAGAGACCTGCGATCCTCTGCAGAGAAGACACAGGAGAAGATCTGGTGTTAGCCCGCGGGTCCAAACGTGTGATGATGGAACCACATGGATCAGGAGTTCTACGTTTAAACCAACATTCATGACTTTGGTTTTAAGTTTTCAGCCTCGGTTCAGAACCTTGTCCAGGTCATGAAGGGGAGAATCCAATGAAAAGTAGACGAAGACTTTGATACCAGATGAAGGTGATAATAATGATAAAAAAAGGTACGTACCTCCAGATGGTTCTGGTTGATCTGGTAGATGATCTGCAGGTGTCTGGGTAGGAGGCTCTGCAGGAGATCCACAGGCCAGCGCTCCAGAGCCTCGGGGAGAACCGTGTGGTTGGTGTAGGCGAAGGTGCGTCTGGTGAGGTCCCAGGCCTGCAACGAAGAGGCATTGGATCAGAACCAGGTTCCCACAGTGGAAAAGTCCTGGTCCACACAGTGAAAGAGTCCAGGTCTTTGTGGGTCAGGGGTTAAATAACTTTCATTTAACATCTTGTTTAAACATGTGATCTTATGACCAGCATGCATCAGTGAGAGGTCTGGACTGTAGGCGGAGCCTCGCAGGACTCCGCCCTCAGTGCGATCTTCTGTTTGAAGTCGTTGTCATTAAGGAACACGGTTGAATGAGACCCAAGGTAACTCCAACCCACCGTGTCCCAGTCGATCTTCTCGATGTCCACAAAGATCCTCATCAGCTCGGGGATGGCCATGGCCGGGTGGGTGTCGTTCAGCTGGATGGCCACCTGGAACATCAAGATCCTTCATGAGGAACCGTCGTCGCGTTCAGACCAGAGGCGACCGATCACCTCCGGTCTGAGATTTAAGGCCGGAGAAGAAGTGAAGCTCACCTTTTCAGGGAAGTTCTCGAAGGAGGTTCTGCTGGGGTCTCCCTTCTTGGAGGTCTTGAAGCGGCGGATGATGTCCTGGAGTGTCGCCGCCACAACAAAGTACTCCTGCTTCAGGCGGAGCTCCTTCCCCTCAAAGAACTACAGCAGCCCCTCGGAGAGAGGTGAGACCTTCAGCACAGCAGACATCTTCATCGCAGACAATGGCTTTCACGTATGAAAAATCTCACATTATCGTTGGGGTAGAGAACACGGGAGATGTTCTCCGCCAGGTTCCGGTCCAGGACCGCCTGGATGTAATCTCCGACGTTAACTGCGGAGAGACGACGTGAACTTCACTCAGAATGGTTTCATAGCGCTTCGTGCATCTCTGCAGAACAAAGGGAGCGGCGGCGGCGGCGTTGTGCAACGCAGACATCTTTCTCTGCAAGGTGTCGGCGTTACCGCCGGTTCCCTCTTGCAATGATTTGGGTTTTTAAAAAATAAGGAAGCGCAGAGACTTCCTCAGTTCAGATTGAAGACGGGGGAAATGTTTCCTCACTCACAGTCCTTCAGGTTGAAGTCATTGGGGGCGCGAGCCGACCACAGCCTCATGGTGTTGACGGTGTTGTTCATGTAGCCTGGGATGGGCGTGTCGTACGGCATCGCCAACACCACCTGCGGGGAACACGGAGTAAACGAAGAAGAAAACGACACGAGGAACGTGAGGACGGAAGTCGTGATGAAAACGTTAGGATCTGGTTCTTTGTCCGATAACCGCGACTATAAAACACGAGAAATAAAGAGCTGCTATTTGTAACTTCAGCCGACATGAGGTCACGGATGATGATGGTCGTTTTGTGTCCCTTTGTAATAATCCGTGTGCAACACTTTTATTTTATATCAGTTTGTTCCCCTTCTGCATAGATATTTAGTTCTTTCATTTCTATTTGTAGTTTTGCGTCCTTATTTGGTCATTTTGCGTCACTTCGTGGTCATTTTCTATCACTTTGTAGCTCTACATCACTTTATATCATCTTGTACCATATTCTAGTCAGCATCGGCTATTTCTTTCCTATTGTTGACTATTTATATTGTTGATTTGATTTGCCTTTACAATCATTTTGGATGAATGGGTGTCGTTCTGTTATATCTATTTCTAGTTCTGTATTACCGTTTGACAACATTTGTCGATTTGTATCTATCTATCTTTATCTATATAAATCCATTTCTAGTTATTTTGCAGCTCTATGTGTATGTGGTTATTTTCTATGTTACTTTATATCATTTTGTATCCCTTTGCAGGAAGTTGTTTTACCTCACTTAGACATTACATTCTACCACGTTCCAGTTATTTGGCATCTGTATGTATTTGAGATCAAGTTGTGGCCATTTTACTTTTTATTCATTTTCTACAACTTTGTAGTCCTTTTGAATCACTATGTAGTCCTTTAGCATCACTATGTAGTCCTTTAGCATCACTATTTAGTCCTTTAGCATCACTATGTAGTCCTTTAGCATCACTATGTAGTCCTTTAGCATCACTTTGTAGTCCTTTAGCATCACTTTGTAGTCCTTTACCATCACTTTGTAGTCCTTTACCATCACTTGGTAGGGAGGTAACCCGGTCCAGCCCTCCATCCATTATACTAAATGGGTCAACTACCGGTAACCTGACCACATGACCTCCACCCTTTCTTCACTACCTGAGTGTCCACCCACTTGAAGCCGTCTTCGGTCTCCTCCACCCGTCCATAGAAATGTACTGGTAGCATGTATTCGGGCCGAGCCTTCTCCCAAGGGTTCCCATGCCTCAGCCAGTCATCCGCCTCCTCCACCTGCAGTCCAGAGCAAAGTTAACAGTGAGCGCCGGGTCCGATCCGCCTTATCTCAGCACTAATGGAGCAGAGAGAGAAAACAAGCGCTCCTCGCCGTGATTAGCGATACGTTGAGCGGAACCGCGTCCATTTTTAGATCAGACCGGGCTTAAGGTTCTGAATAAACACGCAAAACTTTCCCTGCAGTCCGTCCGGCAGCAGCAGAGGTTAACCCTCGCACCGGTTCATCCACCTCAGTGAAGCACCACCCATCCGAAACTCCAGCTCAGCGCTCAGAGGTACATGTTTACACTGAAGTGCAAATAAACGCCAAAAGGTCAAAGGTCTTCAACTTCTTATCGCGACATACGCAAAGTTTTTCTTTTTGGCTTTTTCATCTTAGAACAACTGACGGCAGCGCCGGCTCCACCGGCGGAGCTCGCTCCCCTTCAGAGGGTTAATGATTAGCTCCTGATGTTTTCTGACCTCATTCTCTTCTACTTAGTCGCCTGCGTCAGAACAGACGACCGGATCGGAACCGGATCCTTCGCTCAGAGGTAACGTTGGTGGGATTCCGGGGCAATACGGTGAAATTAAGTTTATTTAGTAAATCTAAGCTCCTGATTCCATGTTTGAACGTGGAATATGAAAGAAAAGTAAAATATTAACTAATAAGAGTAAATAAACGATATATACGTACAAGATACGATGATGATGATGATGATATACAAAATCTCCTCCAGTTGATTCATTTGCACCAAATTTGGACTAAATCGGACCAACGGAGATAAAAACTCCCCCTGGTGTTGGAAAGATGCAAATGACGTTCCCCGAAATCAATCCAGTTCTTCCTCGCACTAACATCTACGTGGCTATAAAAATGTGTTTTTGAGTTATCACATTAACACGACTTTCGGGGGATCTGAAAATGAGCTTAATCCACGCAGCGGTCCGGTTCTGGGCCTGATGGGAAGAAGAATCTTTCACCTGCCAGCCATCTTTCATCTTCTGGTTGAAGATTCCATATTCATACCGGATACCGTAGCCGTACGCCGCCAGACCCAGGGTGGCCATAGAATCCAGGAAACAAGCTGAGAACAATGGAGAACATCAGAGACACACTTGAAGACGCTTGGAGACGCTTGGAGACACCAGAGAGAGACACTTGAAGGGACCAGAGACACTTGAAGACACCAGAGACACTTGAAGACACCAGAGACGCTTGAAAACACCAGAGACGCTTGAAGGGACCAGAGAGAGACGCTTGAAAACACCAGAGACGCTTGAAGGGACCAGAGAGAGACACTTGAAGGGACCAGAGAGAGACGCTTGAAGACACCAGAGACGCTTGAAGACACCAGAGACGCTTGAAGACACCAGAGACGCTTGAAGACACCAGAGACGCTTGAAGACACCAGAGACGCTTGAAGACACCAGAGACACTTGAAGACACCAGAGACACTTGAAGGGACCAGAGACACTTGAAGGGACCAGAGACACTTGAAGGGACCAGAGACACTTGAAGGGACCAGAGACACTTGAAGGGACCAGAGACACTTGAAGGGACTTGAAGGGACCAGAGACACTTGAAGGGACCAGAGACACTTGAAGGGACCAGAGACATCAGACGTGTCCGTGGGGGAGGGGCAGAGTTCTGAAGACATTTACTCGGGCCGTGTGGAAACATTTGTGGTTCTGAGTTCCTCAGAGGTATTTCATGGACCGCTGCCAAGCTGGTCTTGAAATAAAGGAGTGTTTTGTAACAGAGGCGCGTTGCACACACACGTTTGCTCAAGACTCCCTTACCTGCCAGTCTACCCAGACCTCCGTTCCCCAGACCCGCATCCTCCTCCATCTCCTCCAGCTCCTCCATGTCCAGACCCAGCTGCAGCAGAGAAACCAGAACCCGTCTGTCTCCTGTTCACGCCACAAATCAACAAAACGCGTGACATCATCCCGCAAACGGACCTGGTAGATGGCTTCATCGCAGGCGTTCTGCAGGCCCAGGTTGATCATGGTGTTCTGGAGAGTCCGGCCCATGTAGAACTCCAGGGACAGGTAGTAGACCCGCTGGACAGGTGAGGGGGAGGAGTCAGAAAGAAGCATATGCAGAAGCAAATATTTAAAGATCGCTGCCTGAATGAATAAAAGGTGGAACTTTTTTTTCAGAATAGCAGAATAAACCCGACGCAGCGACCCTTGAGGTGACCTCTGAGTGGTGACTTCTGGGAAATCTGAGGGAGGGGGGGGTTTCCTGCAACAGAGGCACACTTCCCATAAAAAAAGACATGAACGTCCATCACGTCTCCTGGGCCACAAAGTGTGGATGAAAGGTTGTTGGGTCGCGTTTTCATTTGAGATCGTTGTAAATAATGACGTTGGTTGATTCAAAAATGTGTTTTATTTAATGTGTTTTAAATTTTCACTCTTTTTACTTCGTCTTAAACATAAAAGGAACATATTTAATAAGATAATAAAGAGTATTTAGTGACATTTAGAAGATTATAAAGAGTATTAAGTGACATTTAGTAGATTATAAAGAGTATTAAGTGACATTTGGAAGATTATAAAGAGTATTAAGTGACATTTGGAAGATTATAAAAGAGTATTAAGTGACATTTGGAAGATTATAAAGAGTATTAAGTGACATTTGGAAGATTATAAAGAGTATTTAGTGACATTTAGTAGATTATAAAGAGTATTTAGTGACATTTAGTAGATTATAAAGAGTATTTAGTGACATTTAGTAGATTATTAAGAGTATTTAGTGACATTTAGTAGATTATAAAGAGTATTTAGTGACATTTAGTAGATTATAAAGAGTATTTAGTGACATTTAGAAGATTATAAAGAGTATTTAGTGACATTTAGAAGATCATAAAGAGTATTTAGTGACATTTAGTAGATTATAAAGAGTATTTTGAGCTGTTTTCAGGTGAACCTGCAGGTGAAGTCTAGACTTCCTGTAAGCCTGAGGCCTCTGGTCTTTACCTTCGGGTCTGCTTCATAGTAAAACTGCTGGGTTCTGATCCATCTCCCCACCAGGTGATCCCTCACAGTGTGGGCCAGGGCAAAGTAATAATCCCTGGGTGTTGCAATGTTTCGGTCTTTGACCAGGGTGAAGTGCAGGTGGCGGTTGAAGCCCTTCTTCAGCTCGGCCACGTTCTCCACTCCCACAATCCCCCTGATGCTGATCTGCTTTCGCTTCTCCTGGTCGGTGAGAGGTTTGGCCATGCTGGCTGGAAAGGAGAGGAGCAGCAGGAGGTGAAAAGGTGCTGCTGTTCTGACTTGAAGGAGAGATGGCTGCAGACTTTCATGCAGAAGTCTCCTCCTCCAGCCGCTGCTCATTGGATGGGAGCAGGAGCGGGAGTTTCCCTGCCACCCCCTCGGATCAGAGGGCAGGAGAAAGTCTGAGAGGCTGCAGGTCTGAAGGAGCAGAGCTCTCACATTTAAAGGCACAGGTCGTATTTAAACCGTTTTAAATGAATGATTACCATGAGAACAGAAACGATGTTCAACTGTTTTCTTTGTTCCTCCACCGTCGTCAGACGGGATCTTTCAACATTCTTAACAATTAGAAACTACTTGATGAGTTTTTAGGATATTTGGAGAAACAGTGGTTCACACCTCAAAAGCAGAACCAATAATGGACCTTTCTTCCGCCCACCGGCACATTTCCACTGACTGTTTTCTTTTAATTATTAATTTAATTTTTTGGCCAAATGCACCAACATTACATTTTTCAGCTGAAATTGAAAAAAATTCCACATTTTTTGACTGAAAGCTACAAAAATTGCAAATTTCTGGCTGAATTTGACAAATATTTCACATTTTTCAGCTGAAAGATACAAAAATATAAAATTTTTTGGCTGAAAGCTACAAAAATTTTACGTTTTTGACTGAAAGTGACAAAAGTTGCAAAAGTTTGATTTGCATGTAAACTCTGAATTGCATTAATAAAATCACCGACTTAAGACAATAAAACACAAAAAAACAAAACACAACAAAACAATAAATACCGCAGCGACTTTGTTGACACCTATTTATTGAATATTCACACATAAAAAAAAACCCAACTCATTAGATCATAATAGCATTAATATGGAAATTATAGACATGTAATCATAATAATCATTTTATGTTAAAATCATAATTAAAACATTATATATTCGTAAAATTCTCCAATGAAATATTTCAAATTCAATGCAAATAATAATAGACATTCAACCTTTGGAGCCGACAGGAAGTGAAGAAAGAAGAGTTTTTAATGCAGGTAACACACACACACACACACACACACACACACACACCTGTAGGTGTCGCCCAGCGACTGTGCGTAGGTTTCATAATAACTCATAAAGTTTGAGGAGGCCGTTTGTCTGATTTAAAGCCTGTTTAGAAGTAATAAATGTTACAGTCACACAGATTCTAACCCTCATGTGTTCACGACGCACGTTCTACATCCCCCTCACTGATTCACGTGAAGAAGATGAAGTTCATAGAAGAAGAGAAATCCCTTCTGACGTCATTTAGAAGAAGAAGAATTATAGAAGATCTGGGTCTGAGGTGTTTCAGTGACCCGGCGCCGAATTTGGACTCATTGATTTGTTCGCCATAATTAAATCTGCATTATTGGATTACACTGAAAAAAAAGAAAAGAAAAAAGCCGATTAAATGTCACGCCTCTGCTTTGATGTCACGCCTATGCTTTGATGTCATGCATCTGCTTTGATGCCACACGGCTGCTTTGATGTCCCTAAAGTAAAAGAGTTCTGGTCGCTGACCCGGCTGCTAGAATCGGTTTAAAAGACGATTAGGATGAAAATGTTTCATAGAAACAACTCAGTCGGAATAAATAGGCAGATGTGGGACTGCATCAGGGATCAGCTCTGAGCCCCTTCTGGTTTGCTGTGGTGATGGACAGGCTGACGGAGGAGGTCAGGCAGGAGTCTCCATGGACTTTGATGTTGGTGGAGGACATTGATATCAGGTGTTGGAGCAGGGTGCAGGTGGAGGAGATGCTGGAGAGGTGGAGGTATGTGATGGAGAGAAGAAGAATGAAAAGAGAATACGTGTGTGGGGCAGGAGGAGGTGAGGATGCGACAGGGTGGAGTGCGTGGAGAAGAGTGTGAGGAGTTATCTGTGACAGAAAAGGAGCAGCAGGAGTGAAGGGAAAGGTTTCCAAGATGGAGGTGAGAGCAGCTCTGCTGGATGGTTTAGAGACGGTGGTTCTGGTTCTGAGCAGAAGACAGGAGGCAGAGATGAAGATGTTCAGATGTTCTCTGGGAGTGAGGAGGAAGGACAGGATTAGAAAGGAGACATTCAGCTTGAACGTGAACTCAGGGAGAGAGAAGAAGAATCCGAGAGTAAAGAAAGTCCCGGTGAAACATCCGGACCGTCAGACACCGATCCTCAGATCCATGAACGACATGAACGTTTTATCCGTCTAATGATAGAAAAATACGTCGCAGCAGATGAAGTCAGGCATCGCCGACGTTCCGGCCGACGTTCCGGCCGACGTTCCGGTCGATCCTGCTGAAGCGATGGTTTCTAGTTTGTAGCAAAGTTCTATAAATCCTTTGGGTACTGAAAAGGGGAAAGGCACAAACACAGGAGAGCACCTCAGGTAAACGCCGAATGTTCCTCTCCAGGCGACAACGCACCGGGAGCCACGGCTTCCTCAACGGTTCCCTCACCTACTAGCGGCGCGGTTGCTTTACGGACAGCAGCATTTAAAAAAAAAACGTTTTGGTCTAACCGCTGCATCGTCACAAAGTTTTCTCCTACAATTCGAAGTCCCCAGAGGATGAATCTATATCTATGAATCTATATCTGTGAATCTATATCTATGAATCTATATCTATGAATCTATATCTATGAATCTACGGTGATCAGGTAACTTCTCCTCCAGCTGCATCATCAAGTTCACTTTTGTAGTTTTGAATGAAAAGCCTCAACAAACATGTTGAATGTTGGCGAACCCCAAAATCTTCGGCCTGATGTTCGGTATCCCCAGAGGAAGACCCGTAACGAGTTTCTTTATCATCTGACATTTCTTCTCGCATCAAAATCAGTTTGATATTTCTTGGTTTTTAGTCGTATGTCTGTCAACTGTTGGGTTTTCTAGAGTTTCTGACTCCATGTTCCTGATCCCCAGAGGATGACTCATCATGTGAAGAATCATGTGATCTCCTCTCTCAGACATTTCCTGCACTGCCATCATCATCGTCATCTTGACATTTTGCGTTAGATAGCGTCATATCCTGAAATACCGGATTTAGCTCTGAAACAAAACTTAATGTTTCCCCAGAGGATGAACCCTTACAGATTTGTTGACACTCTGTCTTTTCTTCTAGTGCAAAAAAATGAGGTTAATATTTGTGTCCCGACAACTCTTACATAAACAACGTTGGATCATAATCAAAAAAAAAAGTGATTATTTAACGTTTCCTTTTCCCCAGCGGATGAATCTTTATGGTTTTTACTGAAATGTCTCCATTGTTCAATGAAGTTAATGCCATAACTCAGAAACTACTTCATCCATCATTTTTAAATTTCATACCCTCAGAGACCTTAGTGTGAGGAAGAACTGGATTCATTTTAGGATAGGGCGATTCTATATTTCAGCCACTAGGGGGAGCTTCATCTCCAAACATTTTGGGGCCATAACTCATCAATTTGTCCAAACGTGAATCGACTCGCGGAGATCTATCTTGAAAAGATCTTATTTTACTCTAACAGTTCATACTTTACTCACTAGGGGGAGCTGTTCCGACATTATTACAGTTTTTCTGACATAGTTACATTGTTTTTTTGAAGAGTTTGAGTCGAGCTCCTTCATCACATTTTAGGTTAATGAACAAAAAACTTTAACTCGGTGTTTTAAGCTAATTAGCAGTTGTTAGCACAGAAATCAGACACGCTAGCAATTTCGTTTTCAGCGTATCAGCATTGCGTAATTGCCAGAATAACCAATTTTTTTATTTTGCTGTTGAGGAAGCTTGCGACGTCACGAAAACCTCCCAGCGCGTCATCGCCTTTCCTGCCGCTCTAATCGTACACAAACCAGATCGAGCGATCGCGATAAAGCGTCTTCAGATCAAGAACAAACTACATAAGAGTATTTAAAGCGAGAACAAAGTTGTCCTTTTATTTCATAGCTACACATCAAATAAAGGAGCAACGCGGAATCCTCCTCGTTAAAACATCAATAACTTATTTTAGCTATACGCGCCTCTTTGCAGTAATCACAAAATGGCCGCCATCAGTCGCCCGAAAAAAAAGCCGTAATGAAGCGAGTTGCTGATGCGGCGTCTCCTTCGAGCAGCGTCACAGTATCGATCGCTTAATGCCGCTAAACTAAAATCTGTGCTTCCTGTTTTTAGAGTTGCGCTGCAGAGACAGGCCTGGCGTCCGTTAGCATGTAGCACGTCAACGCTGCTTTTTTTTTTCTTTCTTTTTTTCTTCTTTTAAAAACAGACCGTAAAGAAGACTCACATGAGCTGAAGCCACGATGAAGAGCGTCTCACGGACGAGGAGGAGGGAACGAGGGAGAGTATTGCTCTCGTACAGCGAACTTAGCAGCTGCAGCATTCACACGCCTCCCATGCTCCGCCCCTATCCCGACGGACGGCCATAAAATTAACGTACAGGATATTTGCTAACGTAAGTTTCCACAGAAAGAAGGATAAGAATGAAGAATACGATTCAAATTTACAAAACAACATCCGTCCATTCGGGAAATACACTTATTTGCTTCATAAGATTCAATGACTTGATGCTAAATATGAAGCTACATCCAGCAGGAGGTTAGCTTAGCATGGCTAATAAAATAAGTAGAAAAGGAAAATACCAATGATTCGTTACAGAATTTCCATCTGCAACAATAATCCAACTGCTGCTCTGTGTTGGTATTATTTTCTACATTCTACGACCCCCTGGTGGACAATGACGGTACTGCAGGTTTGGCTTGCATTAAATTGCAGTGAAATATTTATGAACAATATTTACATTTATATAGTAATCAGAACTAAAACAAACCCATCAGATTTAAATCAAGTGTGATAGTTCATAAATAATAAAGCCATGTGACTGAATGTCCTCAGTATCGGCGGGAAAAAAGAAGTAAAATGGAAAGGTGAGTATCTTTAGTGCTATTATTTGTGCTCATAAAACTGCTGTATGTTTTTTTTTTTACACTCTGGAAAATGGGATGTGAAATAATAATGACTCTAGAGTTAAGAGTCTCTATGCTAAGCTAACGGCGGCTTCACATTTAGCACACAACACATGAATGGTTTCTCTCAGCAAGACGGCAAACGACCGTTACTGAGGACAGTTCATCGATAAATGAGAAATTCAGCCATCGTCCGCTCACCCTCGTGATGACGAAGAGCGGGGCGAAGTTTCTTAGTCCGTAAAAATATTTTTTAGCATGTTTTATTCATAATAATAATAAATTGTATTTATAACGTGTATTATTATTATTATTATTATTATTATTATGAATAAAACAGAAAACTGATGTCTTAAAAACATTTTTTTGCATGTTTTATTCGTAATAATAATGAAAATAATACACTTTATTTAAAATGTGTACTATTGTTATTATTATTATTATTATTATTATTAATAAAGCATACAATTTTTTTTTTTTTTAAAGAAATCAGTTTTCTATGTTTTATTCATAATAACAATAATAATAATAATAAATTGTATTTATAAAGTGTATTATTATTATTATTATTATTATTAATAAAATGTATTAAAAAAAAAAGATTATTTTTTTACAGTGTCTAAGACGTACAGTTTTTATACAGTATTTATACTGTATAAAAACAACATGTTTGTTTTTATACAGTATTTATACCGTATAAAAACATTATTATACAGTATTTATACTGTGTAAAAACAACATTTTTTTTTTAAGAGAAAGCCTCAGTGTTTCTTTTTTCTGTGACGTTCCAGATTGTAGATGTTTAGTGGATTTAGCGGAGAAGAAACGTCCCCCCGTCCCCCCGTCCGTCCGGTGCGTCGGTGGGCGGAGGATGACTGAGTTAGATTTTGGGGTGAACTGCTCCTTTAATCACATTCTAGTCACTGCACAGAACCTGGAGGTCACACGTATTATCATCACTCCTGATCTCATCTGTACAAAAGAGACACCGTCCTGCAGATGGTCCACGCCTTCGGCCTTGATGGAGGCGCGGCTAACCGCTAACAGGAGGTCACGGGGTCAGATCACAGTTACTGACAGGCAGGGTGAACCCTGGGTAATCCCGGAGAGCGACAGGAGGTTTTGTTTAGCACACGGATCCATTGGGATCGGCGTCCCCGGGAGTGTAGAAGTCTGGGATGGCGAGTCCGGTGTGCAGGGTGACCTGAGGATAAACCAAAGTCAGACGCTCAGATGTTTGAATACATGATGGTAGAACTCATTTCCGGCCAGCAGGTGGCGCTATTGGACCGCCGTGAGATTCTGAGGCATGATTAAAAAAAAGGGCAGAGAGAAATCAAAAACATCTTCTAACATCTTCTAACTGTTGCCGGTTCTTTGAAGCTGACCCGGTTCATTTACATCCTTTGAGATTATAGTAAAAAAAAAGAAGAAAGAAGTAGAAAGAAACCCTGAAACAATCAGCCATAACAATATAACCACCTCTCTAATGTTGTGTAGCTTCGCCTTTTTGATGCCAAAGGCGGGTTCTGTAGTATCCGGCACCAAGGTGTTAGTCCAGAACATCCCGCAGATGCAGGACGTTTGGGTGTGCCGGTTCCATGAAGGGATGTTCCAGGGAACATGATCCAAAGCGTCACACTGCCTCCCCTTGCTTTGTCTTCTTCCCATAATGCACCTTGGTGCCATTTCTTCCTAAGACAAGCGACGCACCCAGCCGTCCACATGACAGAAAACCTGATCCATCAGACCAGAACATCTTCTTCCAATGCTCCGTGGTCCAGTTCTGATGCTGATGTGGCCACTGTGGGAGCTTTCAGCAGTAGTGGACAGGGGTCAGAGGTCACTCTGACTGGTCTGTGGCTGTAAACTCCACGCTGTGATGTCAGTATTTCTATCAGAACCAATATTCTTCATCTATTTCTGCTACGGAGGATCTCCTGTTGGATCAGATGACACCTGCTCACCTTAGAACCAGGACCACCCAACAGGACCTTGCCATCACATCTTGGACCTCGTCAAAGAATCTCAGACCCTGACCCTTGATCATCTGTCCTGGTTAAAAACACATCAACTCTTCAAGACAACATGTCACTCGCCACCTGATGAGTCCGGCCCGCTGACGGGTCACCATGTTCAGGGGACAAGGAATTCTGACTTCACCTGTCGGTTATAATGTTATGGCTGATAGGTGTGCACACATATACGTTTATACACCACTTATAAAACGGTAAGTATATATGAAGACTTCCTGTCGCGCTGAAACGGATCATTTAAAGCTCCTTTAATAGAGCAGAATGTTCTGGGCCCGATTTGACCGAATCGACTAAAAGAATGTTCCGTTTAAACCCGAATGTTTGGTTCCTGCATGAGGCGTCGTGGAGTACCTGGACGTTCCTGTTGATGCTCATAGCCGGGTAGTAGCCCCCCTCCAGACTGTCAAAGGCCACCGGACCCTGCTGCTCATCGTTGATGAGGAAGATGACGATCCCGCGTGAGAAGTCCAGCAGGACCCCTATTGTGGACCCTTTACTGATGCCGCCGTCAGTCCTGCTCATGGAGAGAAGTCCAACGAGAAGAGACTCAGAGGAAACCTGTGCTTGGGGAAACTTTTCATATATATATATATTTCTGGTGACTTTTTAAATCGAATTTCAACATTTCATTTGTAAATGTTTAACTTTTTTAACGATATTTCTGATGAAGACGTTACATAAAAACACGGGATTCTTTTTCAAGCCCTTTAATGTCCTGCTCAACGGATCTGAGTCACTATTTCTTCTAGAAAAATGTGACTGAACCTGTTTATAATAAACAGCGACAGCATGTATGTATGTATGCTGAAAGAGTGAAGGGGCCGAGGACGGAGCCCTGGGGGACACCGCAGTTCAAAGGGGCCGAGGACGGAGCCCTGGGGGACACCGCAGTTCAAAGGGGCCGAGGACGGAGCCCTGGGGGACACCGCGGGTCAAAGGGGCCGAGGACGGAGCCCTGGGGGACACCGCGGGTCAAAGGGGCGACTAAGAAATTGTGTTTGGTTGATATTAAAGCAGGAGAGGACTAAAGAGAATCATGTAATAAACCTCTAAAATGAGCTCTTCTTCATCGTCTCTACCTTCATCATCATCTTCCTCGGTTCCTCACCTGTTGGTGTGTGAGTTGTTGTGCATGAACCAGGAGCGGTTGTTGTCCACGTACATGGCCCAGGCCTTGTCGTCCTTCCCCAGCATCACGTCCTTCAGCACGTCGCCCCGGGCGAGACCGAAGGCCGGGTCCGGGTGGTTGTCGTAGCGATCGATGGTCATCTCCCAGTAATGGACGCCCCGTGAGAAGGCAGAATTACCCAGGACCACTCTGTCATCGTAGCTGTTGCAGGTCACTGTCAGGTTGTCGTTGGACAGGATGATGTCCGGGTGAGCGGAGGCGGGGTCAAAGGTGAACCAGGCAACTGCACGTGGGAATAATTACACGAGGTTAGAGTCACTGATGGTGACTTTTGATGAAGGTGACATAAAGGTGGAGGCTGGAGTTCGGCGAGGAAGTTCATCGGGAAAAGATCTCAAACCCCGCCCTCTTTGGGACCCTGTAAGTTTGCCCTCCCTGAACGTAGAAACGTCATTAAAGGTTCTAACAGGTGATGAGAATTGGAACTTTGTTCGACGGAGGCGACATTTTGATTTACTTAAAACTGTTTTCATAAAATCACAGTTTCAGTTTGGGGGAAGTTTTACAATGAGTGTGTATTGCGCCGCACTAGAGTGCGTTCACAGGACCGTAGAGCGGAGGGGAGCCGAGAAGACGTCTGGAATTCTTCTGAACAACTTGACATATATCCCACAATTCTGACTCCACATCCATCATTTTTGCATCAAAACGTAGATAAATTTGTGGGGCTTCGTTTACTAAAAGAATGGAACCAAAAAAGCGCACCGTTTGGGCTGTAGAAGGCCTCCAGCACCAGGCGTACCACCAAACCGCTCCGTTGACTTCCACGGTAAATTTGAGAGGTGATTTTCGAAAAACCAAACACATTTGTAGGATTGCATCATGGGAGTTATAATAATGAGGACCCGTGTCCACAGCAGTGACTTTGTTTGTTTCTGTTCTTCTATAATGTTATATTACTTTTGATAAAGTGCAATAAGTAAGTAAATGTAGCGCATTCATAAAGCCTTATAGGCGTAGATCTGGTCCACATAGAAATGAGACATATTTAATTGTGCCGTAACGTCTTGAATCCTAATTTCCTTTTATATCCCTGTCCAACTGTTGGACTCGGGCTTGTGAGCGCAGTGACGTCGCTCCATGTAGAGAATGGGGGGGGGGTCCAACAGATGGACGGTTGTGCTGTCTGTGGGCTCCGCTGGAGTCTTCATCGGCAGAATTCCCCGCTGTCCCCACGAGCTGTGAAGTTTCATTACACGGCTTTATTTCCCAAACGGTAAAGACTTTTATTAGAAACCCGTGCTGGGGGTCCAGTAAGTGCAGCCCACAGAGCAGCAAACCTTCCTCCTGCTGGTTCCGCTGCTTTGATGAAGAATGGCCGGCGGGGGGATTAGAGGGGAAACACTCGGCCGTCCATACCTGAGCTCATAGACTGAATATCGCATGGAGGGAGTCCAGCTGAAATGTGATATGAAGGGGGAGAGAGAGAAAAGAGGGGATGAAGAGGAGGAGGAGGAGAGTGTAGCGAAGCGGGGAAGCAGAACGTAGAGGGTGAGGAGGGTGGAGGAGAGGGAAGAAGAGCAGGTTTGATCAGGGAAGCTGATCCAAAACACCACAGAGCAGAATCCAGAAACAGAGTTCACATCAGGAGATCAGATCAGAGATAGATCTGAAGTAGAAATGATCGCGTTTCCACGGGATGAACACAGGCACAAATACGTCTGGTCAGAACGAGGATCGTCTCGGCGGGAACCGTGGAAACGTCTGATTGGATAGATCTTTTTTCTTTTACAACATCTGCTGAGCGTCAGGTAGGACGACGCCGGGGTTCTTCCAGGTGATGCATGACAAGCTTCCCCATCTATGCAGAGCAGCAGTAACTCACGGGAAAGCAAGCGGGCGGATGCTACATACAGGAACAAGCTACAAACACACCCTCAGACAGAATCCACATCCTGCTGCTGCCTCAGGCTTCAGACCTCGATACCGTTTTTGTGCGGCATCAAAGATTAAAGTTTGATCGCATCGACGTTTAGAATTAAAAACTTGTAATGCAGCATGAGATGAGTAACGCTGAAGTTTCTGTCTATTTCTGAAGATCAAGGTTTCAATCTGGCAGCGGTAATTTATCATTCTTAAGATTTTTGTGAGTTTAGGGAAGACAAAGGAAAGCTTTGATTAGACGGATCAGAGCTGTGATATAATACCTGAAATGAAAAATGACATCTATTTGTTATTCTGTGATTTTTCTTCCACCGAGAAAAAGTTTGGGTTTCTGCCCCTGTCTTTTGGTTGATTTGTCGGCACGATCAAACAAAGTTGTTGGTTGATTTGTCTGCAGGATCACACAAAATTGTTGATTGATTTGTCGGCAGGATCACACAAAGTTGTTGGATGATTTGTCGGCCGGATCACACAAAGTTGTTGATTGATTTGTCGGCAGGATCAAACAGAGTTGTTGATTGATTTGTCGGCAGGATCACACAAAGTTGTTGGATGATTTCTCGGCAGAGTCACACAACGTTGTTGATTGATTTGTCGGCAGGATCAAACAGAGTTGTTGATTGATTTGTCGGCAGGATCACTCAATGTTGTTGTGAAAAAAATCCCGTTTTTGTCACATTTTGGGTCCGTTGTTAATCCAATTGGTCCAAACAGAGAGTCCTCCCGGTTCTGTCCCACAAAAACTGTGTAGAAGAACATGAACTTTGTGGTATTTCTATCATATTTGCTGCAGTAGTTATCAAAGAGTTTCTGAGTAAATTCCCTGATGGTTTTGTTTTCATGGTACTTCTGTGACATAAAGATGTTACAGCCTTTTTTTTACGTATTGATATTTTTGTGTTTAATCACAGTTTATTAGCATTAGCATCCTTTCTCATTTATCCTGGACGAATAAGAGTGTTTTAAAGTTTTCTTCATATTCATATTAAAATTTTTGGACACATAGTTTCAAAAATATTTCTTTCATTTCCCGTCAAGTATTTTTCACTCTGTCACTTTAAACTTTATAACCGACAACTTTTCTCTACTGACACACTGGAGATCAGAGGAATGGATTCTGTTTAAAGGGGTTATTCTTCCTTAAACATATCCGGTCATATAAACAGCAGCGGTAGCAGTAGGAGGAAGAGGAGGAGGAGGAGGAAGAGGAGGAGGTGAACGTACTCTCAGAGGTCTGCATGATCAGCGTTTTGCTGTACTGGCCCACGCCGCTGCCGTTGAAGGCCTTCACCCTGGACTTGTAGGTGCTGTGGAAGTGGAGTCCGTCCACCGTGCAGATGGTCTCCGTCCCCACGTACACTTCCTGTAACGACACGCGGGGATTCCTGTTAAGATGGCGGCTCCGTTAAGTGACACAGAACAGACAGTCTGAGGGATGTGGCGGCGAGTGGAATAAGTTTCTACAAGCGAGCGTGGGCGGGAGTATAATGAGCCAGGGAGACCTAAACTCAGCGAGGGGGGCTGCGTCGGCGGGATTCAGTGATTCAGAGATTCAGATCAGCAACGTAACGTAAGAATGTCAGTTTGGAGTCAGAAATCTTTTTTTCCGGGTCCACCATAAAACCTTTAACCTCGATCCTGATCAACACATGGCGGAATGTTCCTTTAAAACAGGTCCGCAGCCTCGCAGTCAACACATATCCAACGTCTTCGTCGTATGACATGAAACCAGCTGAAGAACAAACATCTCGAAACTCTGCCGTGCCACAAGTCGCCACCCTCTGCCGACGATTAGCGGATAGCCGCCGCGGCTGTGAAACGGTTAGCAGACATGATGTAAATGATCGCCGTCTCATCAAACGGTTGTGATTAACACCAGTGATGGAGGCGTAGGAGCAGACGACAGGAGGACACAGGCGGAGGAGGAAGGAGGGACCAGCTGGAGTCAGAGAGGAGAGGAATCTGACGGGAGTTGTTTTTTTTTTATAAATCAAACCTCAGGACGCCGCTACATGCAGCAGCTGCTGGACCCTCGTCACGCCGAAGGTCAGCAACTGTGGTCACATTAAGCCCATTCCTGTGGGGAGGGGGGGGGGTCTCGCAGAAGTCAACGAGACAAAAATAGAAGATAGAATAGATTCTCCAAATCCAACTTTAAAGAATTGTTCCAAGGAATCAGTGAGACGTGCGGCTACTTATGAGCCGTTTGAAAGACCCACTGACAGGTGACCATGGTAACCAGGTAATATAACCCATCCACTGACAGGTGACCATGGTAACCAGGTAATATATCCCACCCGCTGACAGGTAACCATGGTAACCAGGTAATATATCCCACTCACTGACAGGTAACCATGGTAACCAGGTAATATACCCCACCCACTGACAGGTAACCATGGTAACCAGGTAATATATCCCGCCCGCTGACAGGTAACCATGGTAACCAGGTAATATACCCCACCCACCGACAGGTAACCATGGTAACCAGGTAATATAACCCACTCACTGCAACAATGACATTAGGACTATTTTGTTTCCCACTCAGATCAACAGCCAGACAGAAATATTCTTAAAATGATGAATAATATCAGAGAGTTCTGCTCAGAACCCTGATGACAGTAACGGACCCCCGGTGGGACATTAAGTAAACCCTTGTTGCACCTTGTTACTGGTTAACTCCACATCAATACTAGCTGGAATTTTAAAAGCAGAGGAGCAACATCTGAGGGTCAGAGGTCAGAGCACTGGTCTTGTGAAACCTGGGATCGGGCGATGGAATTCCTGAGGCCTCTGTGCCGGGGGGATGGTCCAGATCCAGTGTGAGCCTGAACACATGCTGGGATAAACCGGGCCGGCTGCAGATCCAGCAGAAGTCGTGTGTCTGCTGTGGTGACCCCCCCAATCTGGAGCACGACAATGACAAAGGTTCATTTAAAACATTCCAGTTTAAACCCAAACTTAAGCCGGACTTTAAGGATGTGGAAAGATCTCCCAGGTAAACAGGAGAGTCTGTAAAGACGCCTATAGAAATCATCCGTCTTTTGTCCTGGGTGTTCCGTTCAGGAGGTTTAAGTTGCCGTTTTACAAAGCGGGGGCCCTGAATGGGCTGGGGAGGGTCTCCGCTGGATGGATTACACGCCGGATTCTGCTTTGATCCCGGATCACACTTCCAACGGGATCATCCCAGCTGACAGCTGCCTCTCCCGTCTCCTGCCGCCGTGTCATTCGATGCTAAGCTAGGTCACATGACCTACTCTCATGTCACTCAGGGCCGCTTTCGCCTCCCCCCTGAATGAAGGAGGTTCTGTGACGGGGAAGGAGACTGGACCTGGTTCTGTTTTTTATCTTCTTTTGTCTGGTAGTGTAAATATAAATATGACAAACAAACTCACTTCCTGTCTGGGATTTTCAAATTAAAGTTACTCCACATATAAACCCTGAGACCAGAGAGAGAGAGAGAGAGAGAGAGAGAGAGAGAGAGAGAGAGAGAGAGAGAGAGAGAGGTGGTGGTGTGGGTGGTAGCGGTGACCTACCCTGAACGGCCCCCCATTCCCGTCGTCCAGCTCCAGGATGTATCCGTCCACGGCGATGGTGGAGAGCGGCGGCTGTTTCCATGACAACGTGGCGCTGTTGTTCTGAGTGCAGCATTCCTCCAGTTGGAGCATCGGAGCAGCTGGAACTGAGGAGGAGAAGAAGAAAAAAGGAAAGAGGTCAGATGAACGAGAAGCGTGGGGGTCTGTCGGCGCAACAAACGTTCAAAATTCATCACGGGGGCTTCAAAGGATTCCGATTCAAGGAAATAAACATCAAACTTTATTGACATCATCAGTCATTTATGCTGACACTGAGAAAATATCCTCATATCTGTGAGTGGAAAACTTTAAATATAGGTTAATATTGGAGTATTTGTAATATGTTACATATCATTACATACATTTAATTTTTTACTTTTCTTTTTGTACTTGAATAATAAATTGAAATGATTTTCCGGTCCACAAGATGGTGCCGTGGAGTTCATTCGGAATTTGCTTATTCTTCAAAGAATCTTGTTCCTCCGCTGGGATATTATGCAAACCATCCACCACCACCACCACCTTGTTACTGGTTCAAACTAGTTCAATATTAGCTTAGATTAGGTTTCACCAAAATAAGACCATTTTTTTTTGCAGTGTGCAGAGACCTCGTCCGTCTCGTTACCTTTCATCTGGACAAAGTCCAGCTGATGGATGGTCTGCAGCAGCGGCCCGCTATCCAGAGTCAGGTCAAAGTCACTGGTCATCCTGGGGGTGAGGGTTCCCTTCCCCCACTGACCCTCCGTCATGTGGACCCTCCGGATCAGAGCGTCAGAGATCTGAGCAGGACGTGATTGACAGTTAGTATCAGAGACAGACAGACACAATGATGTCACAGAAACAATGATGTCACGGACTGATCTCCAGGTATCAGGAGGGTTCGGTTCCAGGAAACGGCGGGCGTCTCACCTGCAGGAACCCACTGGGGTCGTTCTCCTTGATGACCTCCAGACAGTACTCCATCAGGCCCGTGGTCTGACGCAGCTTCACCGTACAGTGAGAGATCTGATCCCGAACCACCTGGATCCGATCACAGAGGCACAGAGCGAGATGAGACAGTCAGATGGTAATTAGGTTCTTTAATAAAGTGACACCACAACAACATCAGGAGCAGGGAGATGATCACACGTTCATCTTCGCCCTGCTCCTGTCAGCCCTCTGGAGCGGAGCGGGAATAAAAAGGTGGAAATAGAGCTGGAGACAGGTGGATGCTGGGTAAACAGGCTGGAGGTGGAGCGATGGTGAAATAGGAAGAAGAGAAAGGTGGGAGGAGAGCAGATTTTTATGGATGAAGAGGGGCTAAATGAGGCGAGAGGAGGAGCAGCAGTGATGACATCAGCAACAGTGGAGTCACAGAGATCGAGAGCGAGTGTTTATTTCTTTTGTTTAAGTTAAAAAATGTGAATTCATTTTTCTTTAAATATTAAATATTAATACATTATTTGCAAATTCATTCTTCTAAAAAAAATGTAACATTTTTTTTAATTTTAAAACAATTTTTGAATTAAATAAACGAATACTATTCCAATTTAAATTAATATTAATTAATGTATTAAAAATTCACATCTTTATTTTTTATTTATTAGATCTACAAAAAAAAACTAATTCACATTTAAATTTTTTTATTTATTTAAATTTTTTGTTTTTAAGTTAAGAAATATGAATTCTTTAAATTCATTTTTCTTAAAAAATATTCACATTCTTATTTATTCTTTTTATTTTCAAATAAAAAAAAGTATTAATACATTATTTTAAAATTCATTGTTGTAAAAAATGTTTTTTTTTAAAAATCACATTTTTATTAAAAAAACATACAATTTCAATTTAAAATAATATTAAATAATGTATTAAAAAAATTCACATTTTTATTGCTTCCCTCCTCGCATTCCGGACTTATTTATGGGCGGGATCATGGGAGTCAACCTCAACCCGCATGCGGCCAGATACTTGGTCCCGACTGGGGGAGATTCCCTCTGACACCCCTGATCCGGTCCAGAAGCTCCTCCAGCAGCGGGAGATAAAAGGAGGTGCAGCGGTTGCTAGGTAACAGAGGCTGCTGCCGTCTGAGAGGAGAGGAAAGTCCTTCCTGCGGTGACCGGTGGACGCATGAAGGTCCACCGCTGACACTCAGTGAGACTCTCTTCTACATTCTACTTCTACATTTCAGAACCAGATGATGCTTAACCATCCAACAGTTCTCCGTCGGGTTCTGGATCAGGGCGGTCCAAAACAAATCTAACCCTTAGCCCTAACAGTCAGAGAAATAAACAGTTCTGAAAGGACGGATCTACTCGCATGACTGGATGTCCGAACCAAACCAGTAAGTCCAGAGAGTCTGGAATGACATTTTACTGGACCTCCTGCAGAAACATCTGCAGCTCCCATCCCTGAATGAACCAGAACTTCCCCTCAGAGGTTCAGAGGCTCACGCTGAATGTCAGTCTGCAGTCCAGCAGGACCGGATATTAACGTCATTTTAGTAAACGCATGTTTACAGACGATCACGTTCTGATGAGTCCAGGTCCAGTTCTGATGATTCCAGGTCCAGTTCTGATGATTCCAGTGCAGAGAGAGAGAGAGAAAGAAGGTGATGAGTTTAGAGAGAGAGAGAGGGGGACAGAGAGAGAGAGGGGTGAGTGCAGAGAGAGAGTGAGTGAGAGAGTGGGTCGAGTGAGAGGGAGAGAGAGCGTTGAGACAGAGCGAGTGAAAGAGGGGGTGAGTGCAGAGAGAGCGAGGGAGAGAGAGTGGTGAGGCAGAGCGAGTGAAAGAGGGGGTGAGTGCAGAGAGAGAGGGGTGAGTGAGTGAGAACGAGATTGAGGGGTGAGAGATAGAGAGAGGGTGGACTGCAGAGAAAGAGAGAAAAGTGTGAGTGCAGAGAGAGAGGGGGTGGCTACAAAGAGAGTGACAGAGGGTCGAGTGAGAGAGATAGAGATTGGTGAGAGAGGGGGTGAGTGCAGAGAGATAGAGGAATGATTGAGAAAGATGGATGGAGGGAGATGTGAGTGCAGAGATAGAGAGGGGGATGAGAGAGAGAGACTGAGAGTGAGAGAGAGAGTGAGAGAGAGGGAGGGAGAGGTGAGTGCAGAGAGAGACAGTCATAGAGGGTCTGAGCTGGCTGTTGTACGTGGGCCACATTCTCTGCAGCAGCAGACCTGAACCGAGCTCACGGGGGCTCAGACAAGGAGTACGTGGCTCACATGGTGATCAGGCACAAGGTGGAGGCTGAGCAGTCCTCCAGAACAAACCCAGGTTAAGAGAAACCCAATCCAGCCATTTTCTACCACCGCTCATCCTCTGCAGGGGGTCACCCCGGATCCAACCTATCCCAGCTGACACTGGGCCGGAGCCGGGGTCCACCCGTTCAGCACGAGGCCGATGAATGGACACAAACAGCAGATCAACCACCTTGCCTTCAACACATGTTCTAGGGCTGTGGGAGGAAGCTGGAGGCAGGGACGGATCCTGCCCAGAGTCTGCAGGGGGATTTGAACCTCTCAGCAGTTCAAATGAGTAGTCATCCGCCTGGAAGAGGACACGTCTGTAAACTGACCCCACACAATGTGAGGGGGACGGTTGGACTGTTGAAGACTCTCCAAGGATCACAGCTAGAGAGGTCAGAGGTCAGCTGAATCTTGGATCTCCATAACCCCCATCAGATGGCGCCGACACCAGAACCAGCTGTCTGGGAGGGCAGCAAGAAAAACACCTCTGCTGTCGTCCACACACAAGCTAACGCTGCTACAGGCTAACGCTGCTACAAGCTAACGCTGCTACAAGCTAACGCTGCTACAGTTTGACCAACACCACTGGGACTTTCACTGGAACAAGGTCAGAGGTCAGATGAGACTCAAGTAGAGCTTTTTGGTAACAAACATCAGAAATGGGTGTGGCCTAGCAAGAAAGGAAGCCATCGAGAAAAGTGTGGAGTTAATCATCAGACGGTTCTGGTTGGGTCCATAAAGAGGGGAGACGGACTGAAAGAAGAGGTTCTGGGTCATTAACAGAGTTCTGACCGGCTGTGAGGCTCAGTGGAGCTCAGATGGATCTCAGAACCAGGCGATGCTTTGATAAATAAATGATTGATTTAGCAGCTTTGAAAAAGAGTCATGCTGTGAGGCGACATCATGCAGCAGAGAAGACGAGTCAGCAGATTCTTCTTCTTCTGTGTGAAATAAAGCTCTTTCTTCTTCTCTCTGCTTTATTCATCAGGTTCTGACTGCAGAACATCTGGCCTCATGTGACCGCAGAACCAGTGTCAGGAAGAAGATTGAAGAAGATGACGGGATGTACAAGAGATGTGATGGAGATGTGAGAGAGGGAGAGAGAGGGAGAGAGAGAGAGAGAGGGAGAGAGAGAGAGAGGGGGGAGGTGAGAGAGGGAGGAGAGCAAGACCAAGAGAGAGAGAGCGAGAGAAAAAGAGAGAGAGCAGTGAGAGAGAGGGAGAGAGAGAAAGACAGAGAGTGAGAGAGAGGGAGAGGTGGGAGAAAAAAGAGAGAAAGAGAGAGAACGAGAGAGCGAGATGGGTGAGTGCTGAAAGAGAAAGAGAGAGAGAAAGAGAGAGAGAGAGAAAGAGACAGAAAGAGAGAGAGAGAGAGAGAAAGAGGGAAAGGTGAGAGAGAGAGAAAGAGGGAGAGGTGAGAGAGAGAGAGAGAGAGAGGGAGAGGTGAGAAAGAGAGAGAAAGAGAGGGAGAGAGAGAGACAGAGAGAGAGAGGGTTAGATAAGGTGAAAGCTGCAGAGCAAGAGATCGATGGAGGCAGAGGAGGAGATGAAGAAAGGTGTTACTTAAGACATGCAAGAGGAATTATGATGAAAGGAAATGGATCAGAACCACTCGTTGCTTTCTCCGGTAAATCAGCCATAACATTATAACCATCTACATGACTACATCGATTATCTCGTTACAACAGCGCCTGTGAGTGGGCGGGACAGATTTTGTCCTGACGATGACGGTTGGATCATGATGGCTGAACTACTGGGTCAGCGCTTCTCCAGAACTGCAGGTCCTGTTGGGTTTTCCTGGTCTGCAGCGGTTAGAACCTACCAAAATTGTTGAAGTCTGAGTCCATGCAGCACAAATTGCTGAGAAAGTTCCTGCTGGTTCTAGAAAAGGACGACATCACGCACGGCGACGCACTTTGGTGTCCAAAATGGACCAGAACTATAAAAGAACCATGAATGTTGGGTTGGTACCGACTACATCCGCTGAAATCTTAATAAGAACCCGACGTCTTAGAAAAGACTTCAAAAATAAAAATAAAATACTTTTCTATGAGTAAAATACGTCTATAATACTCTAACACAGAAGTTTTCATTACGTGGTTTCCCTGAATGCACCATCTGTGTTTTTCTCACGTCGCGTCTGTGAAGGAAAATGATCTTGTCTCGCGCAGACACCAAGAGATGGACCTGTCTCGGTCGCCGTGGAAACCAGGTTCTGGTGTCAGAACCGGAGGAGGTACCTCTGAGAGGAGATGCTGAGTCAGCAGCAGCTGCAGCCTCAAACTGCCTTCAACGGTTTCTTCTCATGAAATGAGTCTCAGTGGACCAGCAGGACTCATGAGGGACATGACAACACAGGACGTCTGGACAACACAGGACTTTGGACAACAGAGGACGTCTGGACAACAGAGGACTTTGGACAACAGAGGACGTCTGGACAACAGAGGACTTTGGACAACAGAGGACGTCTGGACAAAAGAGGACGTCTGGACAACACAAGACTTTGGACAACAGAGGACGTCTGGACAACACAGGACGTCTGGACAACAGAGGACGTCTGGACAACACAGGACGTCTGGACAACAGAGGACGTCTGGACAACAGAGGACATCTGGACAACACAGGACTTTGGACAACACAGGACTTTGGACAACAGAGGACGTCTGGACAACACAGGACTTTGGACAACAGAGGACGTCTGGACAACACAGGACGTCTGGACAACACAGGACTTTGGACAATCCAAGACTTTGGACAACAGAGGACATCTGGACAACAGAGGACATCTGGACAACACAGGACTTTGGACAACACAGGACTTTGGACAACACAGGACGTCTGAACGACGTGAATCCTTCCTCTCACAGCTGCAGCGTCAGTGAGAATCACAGATTCAGTTTCAAAAGCCGGCGTGGAGGAAGACACGCGTCTGGATTGGGTAATCAACACGTGGACGCAGCCGTCTGTGAGCCCAGAAGAACATCCATCACCGGCGGCGGCTGTTTGCATGTTAATCCAGCCCAACGGACCTCAGGCAGGACGCTGAGCAGCTCCAGAACCTGCAGCCGCACTGACGGTCAAGAAAGAGAGCGGCTGTAAATAAATGTGGAGGTTTCAGTGAAGTGTTGGTTCTTCTTTAGGCTCTGAGAATAAACGGTTCTGTTTTTGTACACTGTAAAAAAACAACAAACATCATTTACAGTAAAATTCCAGCAGTTGTTGCCAGAATTCTAGGTTTCCCTCCAGTATCTGCTGGTGTTTGACGTAGTCCAGGGTCTTTGGAAGAAAATAAGCCTCACAGCAGCAGAGATCCACCACCAGACTTCAAAGTGGGTATGAGGAGCTTTTCTTTATAGCTTTATTTCTTGCTATAGAGAAACCCATCTTAAATGTTTGTAGCCAAAAAGCTCTACTTTGGTCTCATCTGACCTTTGACCTTGTTCCAGTGAAAGTCCCATTGGTCTTTGTCAAACTGTAGCAGCGTTAGCTTGTAGCAGCGTTAGCTTGTGTGTGGACGTCAGCAGAGGCTTTTTTCTAGCTGTCCTCCCAAACAGCTGGTTATGGTTTCGGCGCCATCTGATGGTGGATATGAGACTTTCTTACCCAAGATCCAACTGACCTCTGACCTCCCAAGCTGTGATCCTTGGAGAGTCTTAAGCCAGTGTAACCGTCCTCCTCACAGTGTGTGGGGTCAGTTTGCAGACACGTCCTCTTCCAGGCTGATTTATAATATTTTCCAGTCTCCTTAAATTCTCCTTAAACTTCTTCATTATTAATCAAACTGTTGAAACTGAGACGTTCTCGTCTCCATTGTCAGATCTGTGCAGAACCTCAGAGACAATCAGGCCTGTGTCACCTCATATTTATACCCCAGTCAAACAGGAAGTCACCGTTCACCACTCCAGATTTCCTGTTCAGAAACAGGTGAAGCTGGAAATATAAAACAGAGCTATGAATTTTTTTTCTTTTCTTCTTTATGCTTCTTTTTTTCTTTAATCAGTTTGTTACTAGAATTAAAAGTTAGGATTTTTATGAATAATTTTAATTGAAGATCGTGGGACATGAAATAAAGACATTTTTTTTAAAGGGCGCATCAGTGACATCATCACCACGTCGACTTCGATACTTAAATGAATGTTGTAACTTGAATAAATGTTTAGAAATAAAGAAAGGAGGTGCATTTAGTTCTAAAACACAAAAAAGAAAATAGATATATTGTGAGGCGTCATAAGAGGAAGAGGTTCAAACTCCTAGTTTCCACGGTTACGGCGTAACGATGCGGCTCGTTCTATAGGGTTTAAACGGGCGACGTGAAAACGAGCTTTTGGGTTTCGGTGATTTACGATTGACGTGAAAACGCTTCACATGAAAATATTTCAGGAGAGGAAACACGCGACGGTGCGTGAGCATGTTGACTGTTTCTCAAATCGCCCCCACGCGTGAAACCGCCGTCCTGCAGAGCGTCCAGGCGTGAAATTGGATGCTGTACAGCATAAAGTGCTCGCCCCCTCCTCCTCCTCCTCCTCCTCCTCCTCTTCTCTTCCTCCTCCTGTTGACTCAAGCTCTCCATCCTTCGCTCAACGTGTCGCAGATGGTTTGAAGATAAATGTCTTAAACCAGCAGGGAGGAAATAGAGTAAAACATTCAAACGGCCGTTTAAAGTGAAGTCTCTAATGCTACCATGATGTGATACAGTGACTTCTACACTGTAAAAAAAAAGAAAGAAAATATAATAATGTTCACTGGTAACATAGTTAAGAACCATCTGGTCTAAAATATGAGTTTAAATATTTAATAAAACTGTGTCTCCAGGCAAAGTTTAAAAAAAAAAAAAATTACCATTAGTTCCCTTTTTACAGTGTATAATGGAATTTCATGAAACGATGCAGGATTTAAATTAATGTCAGATTTATGCACCAATAAAAAAACAAATCTTTACTTACTTGATCATATTTTAGTTGTTTTTTTTTACATTTGAAGAATTTCTAAAGCTGGAATTTCCCATTATGGTACATTCAGGGTCTAATCATACACTATAAAAAGTTAAATTATTGATAATACTTAAAGAAGTCAAACTCAAACTCAGAAGACGTCCCACAACACCTCCACCTCTGGCCAGCAGGGACGTGGAAAATTTCATTCACTCCAACGCAACTGACAAGAAAAAGTGAAACGAGATGATGAAGTGTGCAAAAGTTCCGTAGAAATAGCAGCAACTATTAAGCAGGAGGTGAAATCTCCAGACAGGGACTCGTTTCCAGAGCTACCATTTCATCCCAGTTCAAAAATAGAAATAGTTAAAATGACTGGGATGATTTTGGGGAGCGGCCCCCTTCTGTTTGTGGTCACCCACCTTCAGCTTGTGTTCGTGCTCTTTTGTCACGCGGGCCAACAGCTGGGCTTTGCGCCGGTTCAAGGCATCAATGAGGGCGTCGCACTGAGCCACCAGACAGGCCTCAAACTCCACGCCGTTCTCCTGAGGGACAACAAAGAACGATTCACAGCAACAACAGAGACGAAGAAAAGTCTTACACACCGTTCAACGTATGTTATAAAAAAAAATATATATACAGGTTTCAAAACAGGAGAGCTTAGGTCTTCATGTGTGTGTTGTGGCTTTTGCAGCATGTTTTCTTCATATGTTATGTTGTGGCTTTTACAAAGTATTTTCGTCATGTGTTGGGTGGTGGCTTTTGCAGCGTGTTTTCTTCATGCGTTGTGGCTTTTGCAGCGTGTTTTCTTTATGTGTTACGTTTTGCTTATGCAGCGCTCTTTATTCATGTCTTGTGTTGGGGCATTTTCGTCATGTGTTGGGTCGTGGCTTTTGCAGCGTGTTTTCTTCATGTGTTGTGGCTTTTGCAGCGTGTTTTCTTCATGTGTTATGTTTTGCTTATGCAGCGCTCTTTATTCATGTGTTGTGTTGGGGCATTTTCGTCATGTGTTGGGTCGTGGCTTTTGCAGCGTGTTTTCTTCATGCGTTGTGGCTTTTGCAGCGTGTTTTCTTTATGCTTTATGTTGTGGCTTTTGCAGCATGTTTCCCAAATGCAGCTCTTGTGTTGTCAAATTGATGAAGATGTTTTTTTAATTTGTTTGTGTTTGGTCTACTTGCATGTGTTTTCTGAAGTGGCGGCGGGTTTGCCACCATATTAAGGTACCTGGATGTGCTGCACCATGTTCCTCAGCTGAATCAGGAACTCCTTGGCCTCAGAGGCTCGGTCCGAAAGGCCGTTCAGAGCCTGAGAGAGCTGACCCTGTGCAGAGAGAGAAGAGAGAGAGAGGAAGGAGAGAGGGGGGAGAGAGAGAGAGGGAGGAGAGAGAGAGGGAGGAGGGAGAGGACAATTAAATGTATTATTATTATTATTGTTACATCTTTTTCTGGTTGATTCAAAACGATGGGAAGAGCTGAGCTAAAACTTAATTTTCCATTAAATGGTGCGATATAAAGAAACACGTATAAATCCTCTAAAAGCGATTAAGTAAAAATATTGAATATCAGCATCAATATTATAAACCTTTAATAATGTATAAATGTTTAGAGATTACATAAAGAGATAAATTCCATACGAAACCCTCCAGAGACACAAAGTGAAGCCTGGAAAGAAGAAAAGGCTCCAGCCTCAGATTGTTCTAGTTGCCATAGTAACAGACCAACAAGCCGTTTCTGAGTTTGTCTGTGATTTATGACTGACATCATGAAAAGCTTCACATCAAATTATTTCAGCTCCAGAACCTCGACTGGATCCTTTCCTCACAGCTCCTGACCTTCTCCGAGACTTTTCTTCAAATGTTGTGTTGTGGCTTTTGCAGCATGTTTTCTTCATGTGTTGTGTTGTGGCTTTTGCGGCGCGTTTTCTTCATGTGTTGTGTTGAGGCTTTTGCAGCATGTTTTCTTCAAATGTTGTGTTGTGGCTTTTGCAGCGTGTTTTCTTCATGTGTTGTGTTGAGGCTTTTGCAGCGTGTTTTCTTCAAATGTTGTGGTTTGTGCAGTGCGTTTTCTTTACTAGTTTTGTTGTGACTTTTGCAGCGTGTTTTCTTCGTGTTTTAGGTTCCAGCTTTTGCAACGCGTTTTCATCATGAGTTGGGTTTTGGTTTCTGCAGCAGTTTATCTTCATGTGTTGTGTTGTGACTTTTGCAGCATGTTTTGGATGGATAGATGTAACTGGACCTTTAAGGTCTCGGGAGGGCCGTCAAACATTATTTATTTAAAAGCAGGTTCTTCTTTTTATGCATTAGCCGTAGAACTTTGAGTAAATTCAGACGTCAAACGGGGGAAATCTGTCCGTTTTTTAGGTTTTAGGCTGAACTGAAGACGAACGGCGTTACGTTTTAGAATCAAAGCAGCTCTTTTATCTCCGCTGAGAGTCTGACATTTTCAAGTGTCAAAAGTCTTCCCCCCCGAGACGAAACGCGCTGCCAGCCTCATTCTCACCCGCAAAAACGTCATTTCCAACTCGAGCTACGATGATTTATGAGCAGAAAAAGATTCTCTGGGCTGATGCATTGTTTTTTATTATCGGGTAAAAGCCGCTGGCGATGGCGAGATGCTCAGCTCACGTGACGGGAAATACCAGACACACAAACGCTCCTCTTTGGATCGGGGGGGGGGTCTCCATGCATCTGAGGCGAGGCTGTGTGAACGGGGGGCCGCGGCCCGACCCCGTGAGAACCTCTCTCGGTTGAGCGAACGAGCGTCAGCGAGGGGCTCGGATTGTCTTCTGGGAGGAAAAGAGGCGAAGAGAGAATCACTTGAACTCCGGACGACAGAAATAAAACTTTAAACAAGCAGATACTGTAAAAAAAACAAAAAACTAAAAAACAGCGCCGTGTCAACCCGGCTCCTGGAATCTGACGTTGGCCGTTGGAATGGGAATTCCGTCTGCGGGGGCCAACAGCTGACCCCTGACCTCAGCGTTTGGGAAACCGTGACAGCTGTCGCTAACATGAGTCCACAGCGGCGAGGGACGGTCGGAGGCGGCGGCAGCTGAGCAAAGCCTGAAATGTAAACGCTCCTCGAGGGTGGAGGCTGCGAAAAAAAACTTCCTCCGTTAACTTGGGACTCATATTTCCGCCCACAGGAGAACGACACGACTCACAGGATGTGGAATCAGCATCGTCCACATCGTTAGAAAAGATGGGAGGACATTAAAGCCTTTATGTATTTGAGAGCTACTTCTGAATACTTCTGTGAACATCCCAGAACCAGGGTGGGTCCCCGAAAGACCCCCGATCCACTGCGTTATACAAACAATCCCTCCGATTGAACTTCTCAAATTAAATGTGAAATTCTGACTGATAAAGTTTTTTTCTTAAGAAAATACTTCCCAATGAGTAAACTATGAACTATTAGAGTAAAATATGAGACGTAAAAGATGGACCTCCTAGAGGAGGCATTCATTCATCCATTCATCCATTCATTCATCCATCCATCCATCCATCCATCCATCCATTCATTCATCCATCCATTCATTCATCCATCCATAGATTCATTCATTCATTCATCCATCCATAGATTCATTCATTCATCCATTCATCCATCCATAGATTCATCTATCTATCTATCTATTCATTCATTCATTCATTCATTCATTCATCCATCCATCCATTCATTCATCCATTCATTCATCCATCCATAGATTCATTCATTCATTCATCCATCCATAGATTCATTCATTCATTCATTCATCCATTCATCCATCCATAGATTCATCTATCTATCTATCTATCTATTCATTCATTCATTCATTCATTCATTCATCCATCCATCTATCCATAGATTCATCTATCTATCTATCCATCCATCCATTCATTCATTCATTCATTCATTCATCCATCCATAGATTCATCTATCTATCCATCCATCCATTCATTCATCCATTCATCCATCCATCCATCCATAGATTCATTCATTCATTCATCCATCCATCCATTCATTCATCCATTTATCTATCCATCCATTCATTCATTCATTCATTCATCCATCCATCCATCCATAGATTCATTCATTCATTCATTCATCCATTCATCCATCCATAGATTCATCTATCTATCCATCCATCCATCCATTCATTCATTCATTCATTCATCCATCCATCTATCCATAGATTCATCTATCTATCTATCTATCTATCCATCCATTCATTCATTCATTCATTCATTCATTCATTCGGGGGTCTCCTCCCAGTGGGAGATACTTGGAAACCCTCCTGATCCTGATCAGATGAAAACCATAAATAAATACAAAACCTAATTTCCCAGAATCATTCCGGTTTTTTCTCCCACTGAAGTTATTCTGGAGATTTCACGTTAACAGGAAGGATGTGGTGGTGGGCTCTGAAGACCGCCGTAGTGGGTCACATGACTGCGGTACTGGGGTCCTCCTCAGAATCTCTGGTAAGGACCTTGACGTAAATCGCTGAGTCACCTCTATTCTTGTGATCCGTCCAGTCATCTTAAGAATCCTCCGGTGGTCCGGGGGGGTTTCCTCATAGATCCACCGGGTCTCTCCGGTTCCCCATCAGCTGCACCGAATCCTCATTTCTCCCCGCCAGCTTTCTCAGTGACACCATGACAGACGGCGAGGGCGCTCCTGCCTCGCCGCGGCCCGTTAGCATTCAGGGTGCGTTCAGTGACACAGCAGATGAAGTGAAAAGCACTTCAATGTCTGGAGGCGTTTTTCCGCAGCGTCTGTTCCAGAGCCAGCAGAACTCCATCCTCCAACCGGGTCAAAACCGTGTCATGGAAGCGGGGGCTGTTTTTATGTCTGCACAGAAGCTCACGACTACTTCCTGTGTGAAAGAGACGGCAGGTCACGGCCTGGAGGTCAACATGTGGAAAGAGACTCTGAGGTTTCTCTTTTTTTTACCCCAGCCCAGGAGTTCTTTTCAGTTCTGCTGACGGATGTTGGACCCAGAGCCGGCTTTCGTTGGGGCATGAAGGTAGTCTGGCGTCACGGTGTCACAGGGGTCAGCAAAATTCCCGTGGCCCAAATCCACCACTCAACACCTCCTGGTGATTTCTGTTGAAGTTAGCATGTCCGCGTGTCATCGTGGGTTCTAGCCAGGTTCTCCGGCTAGAACCCAAAGTCCAAAAGCAAACCGCGTGGTACCGTAGGAGTAAATGTGAGCGTGGACGGTTGTTGGTGTCAGAGCGTTGACCCTACGATGAACTGGCGACTTGTCCAGAGTGGAATATATATATATAATCAGTTAGGCTAGTTCGTCAGTTATGCTAATGCCTGTTGTTCGGCTTTGTTGGCTACTAACGTAGATTAGCGAGGCGTGCTAATATTTCCTTGGCTATCATTGTAGGTATTAAGCAAGTTAGCTGGGTATGCTAATGTTTGCTCTTTGTTCAATTTGCTATTGATTTAGCTTGGAGACTAGCTAGTTGGGTATGCTAATACATATTCTTTGTTAGTTTTGGCTAGTATTCCGCCTCTCACTAGTGGACTAACTAGCTAGTTAGGAAGAAAGTTAGCTTTCTGAACATGCTAATACTTGGTCTTTCCCTTCTTTGGATAATAATAGATAGTAGCCTAGTTAGCCGAGCGATGCTAATATATGCTACTTTGTTGGAAATTGGTTTGTTTGCGAAAAAAAAAACATTCATTCATCTTTACTTACAACCTTTTCCTCTTTTATTCACTAGACAGTCAAAGAAAGACTCCGCCCCCCCCTCCAAACTACTAGCCCCGAAGAACGGATGGGAATGATTAGAGACTGGAAAGATTTTTGTTGTTCTTGCTCAACAATTCTCTCTAGCGGCATCAAGGAGAAGCTGGTTCAGGGATGCTGGGGAAAAAAGCTAACGTGAACTGTCTGGAAATATTACCTTGGAAACTTGCGGCTGAAGGTTTTTCTGTCCTTACAGTCATTTAATCCACATTGTAAACAGGCGTAAACAGAGGGCGGGGTCCAATTCTGGCGGCAAAGAAAAAAACAACCAGAAGGAGAGATTTTGTCTAAATCCCTCTGATGAAAGGAAATCAGAATTAATGTCATTCTGTGCAGCTTGATGACTGATTATGTTTTTTCCCCCTTTGCTATCAGAAAGCAGAGACGCCCACATGAAAGGTTGCGGTTGTTTACAAGCTCCGCCCTCGGAGGATTCTGTTTGAAAGACCGAACAGACGACTTGATGCTTTTTGCCCTCGTGGGAGTTTTTCCTCTTGTTGGAAATTTAAGCTCTTCCATCCGGCAGAAGAGCTGAGACTCGGCCAGATCCTGATGCTGGTCTCTGTTTAACGAGGTCCCACATGAACGCGTCCTCTCCTGCATTATTCACGGCTTTTATTTTATCTGCTGAATCAATAATGTAGAGCGAGTCATTAACTCTCCACACAGAAAAAAGGGACGGAACTCCAAACGGAGCGGAGAGCTTTCGGAAAGTTCTCGTTTGACGGACGCGGGGGACAGCGCAGCAGGAAGCGGGACAGTCAGGATCTGTTGTAGTCAGGAAGGCGTCTTCTGCAGATGAAAAAGTAAAAGTCTGGGAACGTTGACACTCAAAAACAGTCGACTTTTGTTGCAGTTTGGCCTTTCATCCACGCCACAAACTTTTGAAAACTGGTTCGGGAGACAGAGTCAGACAACCTCAGAATACTTCAGACAACCTCAGACAACCTCAGACTACCTCAGACAACCTCAGACAACCTCAGAATACTTCAGACAACCTCAGACTACCTCAGACTACTTCAGACAACCTCAGACAACTTCAGACTACCTCAGACCACCTCAGACAACCTCAGACCATCTCAAACAACCTCAGACAACCTCAGACTACCTCAGACCACCTCAGACTACCTCAGACAACCTCAGACTACCTCAGACAACCTCAGACAACCTCAGACTACCTCAGACAACTTCAGACTACCTCAGACCACCTCAGACAACCTCAGACAACCTCAGACTACTTCAGACAACCTCAGACAACTTCAGACTACCTCAGACCACCTCAGACAACCTCAGACAACCTCAGACCAGCTCAAACAACCTCAAACAACCTCAGACAACCTCAGACTACCTCAGACCACCTCAGACTACCTCAGACAACCTCAGACTACCTCAGACCAGCTCAGACAACCTCAGACAACCTCAGACCAGCTCAGACTACCTCAGACAACCTCAGACAAAGAGCATATCATCTGCATAGAGGGAGGAAAATATAGAGTCTTGATTGAGTTGTTTCTATGAAGGTACCGTCAGTTAATTCATTCCGGTACCGGAGAGTTTCTCTCCTTTCCCAACATTTGGTGACCAAGCAGGGACCAGAGTAGTGTTAGTTTGAGCAGGAGCTAGCAGGAGCTAGCATACTGCGCTACTAAATCAACCTTAGACAAACTCAGTTTCAACTTAAATTGAGAAGTTTTAAAGTTGTGAATTTGTTGCCAACATTGTTAAAATAATCCCCATTTCCACAGATCCGCAAAACCTATTGGAAATCCAGTGGTATGCATGCTAGGCTAGTAATTAGCAGTGCAACAAAATTTGATCTTCTTGTTTTTGCTATTCTTGTTGTTGTGGTCATGTGTGAGAATCAGGATAAAAACGAATCACATGTGTTGTAACGGTACCGTAAATATTCCCCGTTCTCTTCTTACTCAGCACAGTGAGTATTTTGCCGGGGTTTAAAACCAATTATTGCTGCTACCTTTGAGCGCTAAGATCGGTTCACCCACAGGATTCCCATTTCGTTTTGGAGTGCAGGTAACTGAACATGATGCGTTCAGGGACAGTCAGCGAAACACATCCAGAGGGAAGAGTATCAGTTGAATTATTCCACATCGGAATTATACTGGGTGATTAACGGCAATAAATGGTGGGAAAAAACAGGGAAGTGAAATAATTAATCTCATTTATCTGTTTTGAGAATGAATCCTCGGATTATGTTTCATCGTTACGGACGTCGTTTCTGCAGCCTCTGGCGTGAAACCGGGTCGGCTGAGGACGGATCAGATTGTCCCAAAACAGACTTTTATGATGATGATGATGATGATGATGATGATGATGAAAATCTGTCTTGAGTCTGACATTCTTATGCCGGCGGCGTCCTCGTTCAACTTTCATGATGCAGCCAGTTGAAAGAGAACAGAATAAATTCTCTTTTCCAAACGTGGAACTTGCTTTGGTTTGAATTCATTAAGAAAGAAGAAACTTTTCCCAGTCGGACACAGAGGAAAAAGCTTCAAGGCGTTTTGTTCCTCGCCGGTTCCTCGCCGACATCAGGTTGAAATATTCAGCGCCGCTGTGTTTACACAGAAAAATAACCTCCCTCGGTGCCGGAGCCGACGGACCCGACATTCAAACGGGACACGAAACATTCTTCGACGTTTTTGGCTCATTTACCCCTGAGATGAGACACTCGGCTCCGCTCTTCCTCTCTCTTCCTCGCTCTTCCTCTCCGCTCCTCTCTGCTCCTGCTCCATCTGTTTCCTCTCTTCAGGCATTCTGGGTCATTCTGTTTCCGTCAGCTTCCTGTTCTGGGTCCATCTCTTCCAGTTACGTTTGCACAGCTAATCTCTTTACGTGGTTTTGGAAAAATCACCGGCAGCTTCAAACTGGACATTTCTGGGACGATTAACGCCCCCCCCCCAAAATATGAGGGATGGCGATCTCTGAAGACCTCAGTGCCACCTTCGTCCTTTCCTCGTCCCCGAGTCAGAAGGGTCGGTGATGTTAACCCTTCAACGTCCTGCTCAAATGAAATGTGAGTGTCAATTCTGAAGAGTAAGGGGCCGAGGATGGAGCCCTGGGGGACACCACATGTCAAAGAGACCACCAAAGAGGAGCCCTTAACCATGGGTGGATGGATGGATGAATTAATGAATTATGAATGAATGGATGAATTGAATGATGAATGAATTAATGAATAAATTAATTGATGAATGAATGAAAGAACGGATGAATGAATGGATGAATGACTGAATGACTTGTTGGAGGAATGGATGGATGAATCAATGAATTAATTAATGGCTTTTTGGATAGATGGATGGATGGATGGATGGATGAAAGAATGGATGGATGAATTAATTAATTAATTAATGGCTTGATGGATGTATGGATGTATGGATGGCTGAATAGATGTTGTGAATTTCAGGCGTTTGTGGAAGGGTCTTTGAGGCGGCGGCGGTGAATCCATTATTTTCCCGACTTTTGGGGACATAATAACGTGGACACAATGAAAGCTGGTGTGAGGTTCTCAGTCTGGACCAGTTTCACGCTGGTCTCTCTCTGGAGGTCCTGACTGCCGAGCAGGACGGGCCTCATTACTATCAGCGACTTCTCCGTCGCTCCTGCAGAACCACAGGTGGGAATCCATCACCGCTGACGGCGCCGGCCTCGAGATCCACACCAGACTCTTGATATTCCGGCAGCACCTTCTCGGTCCGTCCTCATTAGCCGGCTCTTCGGGGGCATCTGGGATTGAGAGCTCGCCAAACATCCCACGACCGTTAGCGCCGTGTTCACGTCGGCAGGTTTCGGGTTCAAAGGCCTGCTGCAGCTGGAGGTCGATCACAGGAAGCAGCTCCTCCGGTTTCCTGTCACGATCTGTTCCGTGTTTTTCCCGCACGCCCATGCTCCGTCTCGCATTTCACGTCCAACCAGATGAATCACCTGTGGTCACCCAACCAGGCGCCGGAGCTCCACCCAGATTGTAGGAAGGGTGACCTTTGATGACATCGGCGAGGGACGGATGACCTCACGCTTCACCCCAGGCGCCTTTCACTCTGTTTTAATGTGATTAGCAGAGATTAAGACGGACGCCGTCTGCAGAGGCGGACCGGAGACGGACGTGTCGTTTTGTGCCGCTCGTAGATTCCAGCTTTGACTTTGGAGGCATGGAATCGATTATCAACGCCGTTTAGACTCGGTCAAGTCGTCAAAGAGGGGGCTGGAGATAAATGCGACGAATTTCATAGCCTGTAAGACCAGCAGAGTCGTGAAGAAGACAGGAGGAGGAGGAGGAGGAAGAGGAGTGGACTGACTGCAAAGCATCTGGGATTGATTCTGGTGGGGTCCAGTATCTTAGAGACCTCTGCCGCTCGCCGCAACAGGGAGGGGGAGTCGGTTGCCATGGCGGCCGCGATTCAGTTCTTTCTCTATAAAGAGAGAAATGTTTCTCAGGGACAGACGCAGGAAGGTGGAGCGGATTTTAAAAAGAACATTAACGAAATAAAGAATTAAAGGAGCAGTTCACCTAAAAATACAAACTCAGGTCAAATCTGCTAAAGGTCCATTTGCATAGCGACAATTCTTAAACACAACAATTAATGTATTTTACATTAATTTAATCAAAGGTTTACTAATCTATTGTTGTTGTTTTTTTTATGTTTTAAGATAATTCACCATATATACCGACTTTTATGTTGTTTTGAATTCTACCGGAATTTCAACGGAGAGTTTTCACAGCGTGGAACTTTTACCCTCAGGAGGTGAAAAGATGCTTCAAAGGAAGAGTTCAACCAAAATAAAACTGATCCCTCCCAACCCCCCACGGCTCCATCCCATAATTTACAACAAGACACAGAAACATAAGAACTGAACAGGAAGATGAGATTTTAAAAACCACTTTGGGCTGCAGAGCCTCCTGCAGACTCGTCTAGTAGAGGGAAGGACATGTTGTGCGAACTGTTCCTTTAAACTGGATGTTTTTTTGTTTTTTTTTTCACCTTGAAAGAGTAAATACTGAATACTGATGTAGACTTGTTGCTTAGAAACGAGGTTGAAGTTTCTGAGACATCCAGTACCTACATTGCAGTGATGCTGATGGAACCTGCAGCAGTATTCACTCAGAGCGCCTTACATCACCCGCTAGTATTCACTCACAGCGCCTTACATCACCAGCTAGCAGTCACTCACAGCGCCTTACATCACCAGCTAGCAGTCACTCACAGCGCCTTACATCACCAGCTAGCATTCACTCACAGCGCCTTACATCACCCGCTAGTATTCACTCAGAGCGCCTTACATCACCCGCTAGCATTCACTCACAGCGCCTTACATCACCAGCTAGCATTCACTCACAGCGCCTTACATCACCAGCTAGCATTCACTCACAGCGCCTTACATCACCAGCTAGTATTCACTCACAGCACCTTACATCACCAGCTAGTATTCACTCGCAGCGCCTTACATCACCAGCTAGCATTCACTCACAGCGCCTTACATCACCAGCTAGTATTCACTCGCAGCGCCTTACATCACCAGCTAGTATTCACTCATGACTTCTGCTCCAAACACAGAAGTCATGTGATCATTTTTATCCTGTGAGAATCACCATCTCAGTGATTTGGGGATGGAATTCTTTCTTTTTTTGGTTCCTGTGTCTTTTTTTCTGCCTTTTCTTCAGTCGATGTGATGATTTATATTATTCCATGTATAATGTGTCCAAACACACAGAGACACTCAGTAAACCTCAGAACCAGTGCAGGTGGTTTTAATGTTATGGCTGATCGGTGTAAGAAACTGAGTTGACAACAACAAAAAGGGGGAGTGGTCCTACGTCAAACACAACCAGGTCTGATATTTTCAGGTGACTTGAGTGACAGGTGTGTGGACCTCTCAGAGGAAGCTGTGACTTTGTGTTTTTCCCATTTCTGCAGTCCATCCATTATGCATCAACACACGATGCAAATGTTCAACGTATCTGCAGGGTCTGGAAAAGACCCCGGAGCGCCGGAAAAAAAAGATGGCGTCCCAGAAACGCTGCCAGACCCCGAGCGCTCAGCCATCTGTTAGCGTCACTGTGGACAGCAGCTCCGGCACCAGAACGGTGGACCGGACGCCAGAAACAAAACTGGCACCGGCTTTTCCAAAAGAATGCTCCTATTTTCGGGGGGGTCGGCACCTTCTCGAGTGATGGCGGTTTGATGCCAGAGAAGTGATCGACCCCCACTGACTTTTCCATCAGCTTCGCGATTGCTTCATGCGTCGGAGGTGTCGCAGTATCTCCGCCCAATCTAGAGGAGGTGATTGGACTGGGGGTCTGCTAAATTGGAGAAGTAGGCTGCAAATCATGACCTGTAAAGGGGGGGGGGGAGTCACCCCCACCTCTGGAACCACCTCTGGGTGACTCGCTGCTCCTTCACGTCAAAATTAGCCAGTTGAGGTGGTTCATCATCATCATCATCATCAAATACAATCCCCCGTAAAACTGCAATGAGGGCACCAGCCACACCCAAGCCCCCCCCCCCACCTAGGGGTGCCCCTCCAGGCTACTGTATAAACTATTAGTTGTCTCTACTTTGACAGGTGATTTTCTAGAGAATGCCTCTTAGGAGGAGTTGATGCATGCAAATCAAATCAAGCGCTCCCCATCATAGATCATTGTTTGGTTTAGTAGACACAGGAAATGGACTAGAGAGCAGCTGAGGTTCAGTTTAGTTCTGACCCTCGGCTACAAACGGGTATTGGATGTAGATTCTATCCAATCCAGGTCATGGAAAAACCCCGCAGGATAAATCAGCGAATGAAGCAACCAGATTTCTCTTTTAAATTCAAGACCGGTCCAGGAGTCATCCCCTCCGTCAGGGGTCGGGGGTCTACGCCACCACCTACCAGTGACAAACAATGCAGATTCGCTTTGCATCTCGCTGAAGGAATAAGGAAACATACCTGTGTGTCGGACATAAGCTCGGCCCCCTCTGTGCAAAAATGTGGCCCCCGATTAAGGGAAATCCTAGATCCACCACTGCTGCTGGGGAAATGATCTCCAGGAGTGGATCTGGAGTGACGGATTCTCCTTCAGGGAGATGAAATCAGGCTAGAATCCCTGCGACGTCAGTTTGAGCGACGCTTCTCTGTTTATGAAACGGTTCTGCTCCGGATCAGAATTCCAGAATGGATCTCCCGTCCTGATGCATCGGTCCAGCTCGCAAAGACACGCTGACGTCATCGGTGACATCAGACTCCATTTGGCCTCAGATCCCTGAGGGATGGAGGCTTCAGGAAAACCTTCAACACGCTGGACGTGAGGTTTAGGGTCTTCTGTACAGGAATACAGAAGACCCTCACAGCTGTCATGCACTCTGCTATGACCTCTGACCTTTGGTTCAGCAGAACAACCGAGGCTACCGATTCTGTTTAATGATCAAAAATAATCATTAAACATCTTAGACACGAGCAGAACCTAGTCTTTGCCTAAACGACTTGTGAAATGAAAACGGTTAATGGGCCGTAATTCTATAGAACCTTTCTGGCAGGAGCCCCAGCATTCACCCTCTCACAACATTCACAGAAGCTCCAAGCCTGCATATAAAGCCTCCTAAGAAGGCAGTTCTTTTATACAAATAATAGATTAAAACCTCCTGGAACCGCAGTAGGCTCCGCGGCTCGGGCCCAAACAGGTTCTGGAGGCGGTTCTTCCAGCTCGGCGCAGAAGATGTCCCTCATGCAAACCTTTTTATTAGATGTGACACAAAAACACTCGTTCTCTCTGAGAATCCCTGCCAGACTTGTTGCTCTGCTCTGAGGAGGATGAATGAGAGGAGACGCGCGCGGGTTCGGACGGGTTCGGGTTTTTACGCACGTACCTTGTGCAGTTTCCACATCGCGCCGAGGGCTTTGACCTCATGCGTGCCGTGTTTCCCCTCCTCCAGGCACTGGTAGCACACGGGGGTCTTGCACTGCACGCAGTACATGCTCAGGTTCTCCAGCTCGTGCTCCGTGCAGGTGGAGATCTTGCGGGGGCTCGCGCGGCGGCTGATGCGCCCCTGCGCCGGGGGCACGAGACGATGCTTGGCGAGCGGCCCGCGGGGGGGATGGCAGCGCACGCGGCAGGGGTCGCAGTAGAAGACGTCGCACTGCTCGCACATCGCCGTGGCCTCTTTGGGACTCTTCTCGCACAGCTGACACTTGAGAGCGGCCGCTTTGCTCTGCTGGTACCGGTCCACGACCCCCTCCAGAACGCGGTTCTTGGGGAAACCGCGCAGTCCCCGCTCGTCCAGGATGAGGCTGCGGTGGCACTGCGGGCAGGTGATGCAGGAGTTGCGGGGGATCGGGGGTAAGGAGCCGGGCTGCAGGAGCAGGTGCTGCTGCGGGGGGGGCTGGGGGAGCGTGGGGGGGAACACTCGGACCCCGTTGGGGGATTTTTGGCACGGGGTGGTCGGAGTGCTGACGAAGCCCCCGTAGGAACCGTACCCGCTGTCCGCCTCGCTGTAAAGACTCATCTTATCCAGATCCAGGTAGTCATAGTCGGAGACCCCGGACCCGGAGGCCCGGCTGCTCTGGGGGGATTCTGCGTCCGGGGTCTGCACTAGGATGTTCCGAGCACACGCCTGGCAAATGTTGTGGGTGCACGGCAGGATGATGGGCTCCCGGTAAAACGAGCCGCAGACCGGGCATTTTAACTCTTCCTCCATCTCGTCCATGTCTGACCGCGAGGTGTGAGGGCCCGTGAAGGAGCGCGAGCTGGATCTCGGTCCGATCGGGGTCCGCTCGAGTCCAAACAGGCTGCTGGTGGAGCTTAGATGGAGCTCCGCTCGGTCCTATCGGGATCACTGACGGAGACCGAATCCACAGGAAAAGATTCAGCTCAAGAGAGGGAGGAGAACCAATAGGAGAGCAGCATCGGTTCACACCGGCTTCTTATTGGTCAGTCGGAGGACACAGACAACAAACGGACCAATCAGGTGTCAGAATAGAGACTTAATCTAAGAACATCCTGAGGGAATATGTTAATGAGCCTGAGGGGATTAAACATATAAATAATATATAAATAAATACATGACAATATCAATATCAGTTCAATAGATTAAATGTAGAAGATTACAAATATTTCAAATAAATAATTAAAAACGGAATGAATAATGAAATTATTTAAAATAAACGATAATAGAAAATAATGAAACAAATACATAAATGGCAAAAAAAAAAGAAAATATGTGAAGGAAAATAATGATTAATAAAATAGATAAAACGTTAGTGGTTCATTTATGCTTAATATAAGCATATAAGTAAATAACTGATAAAAAGAAAAAATTAGATATTAATAATGACATAAAAGTAAGTGAAAAATCAATAAAAATCAATATAAATCCTACCAATAATAATAATAATACAAAAAATCGACTTAATTAGTAAAAATAATAATAGATTAGAACTAGCACGAGTTAATAAACAATCAAATAAATAAATAATAAATAGAAAAATAATAATTAAATATTAATGATATCATTCCAAAGTGAAAGATCAATTAAACTAATTAAATTGCATTATTTGTTGTTGTTCACGATAATAAATGAAATGAATAACACATAGAAAATAAATGATTGAATAATGTATAAAAAATAAATAAAAAAAGAAGCAAATATAAACCATGACCAGCATTAAATCAAATAGACATCAATGAATCTATTATTGTTGTTACAATTCCTGCTATGATGATGTCATTGCCCGGAACCACTGATAACATGACCCAGAGTAGTTGGGGGTCTCAGTTTGGCCATAGAAGGATTCCTATTCTTGCTCGGGGGAGGTATGCGTTTCTCTGACTGCTGTCCAATCCAGAGGTTCAGTACAAGTTGGAGCTTGTGGGTCTTTAGGAGGGGGGGATGTTCAGGGCGACAGCGAAGAATTCACAGGAACAAGGAAGGTAAACAAGACAAAGCGCAAGACAAGACAAAGAGTGAATAAAGTGGAAGCAACTTATTGGATCGGTCCCCCTTTATTCCAGATCCGATCAAATACGTAATACAATATTTATATCATTATAGTTACATCAAGATTCACGGAAATCTATCCAGTGGCGAGTAAATAATGACCGAACTTTAAAATTTTGAGTGCACTGCTCCTTTAAAGGGATTCCTTATCACACCCAGAATTTGACTTTTTTTTTACAAATAACATCCACATGAATGGTAGGACCCAATTTGTCCCGACAGAACATGGTCCAAAGCACCACACTGACTCCTCCTTGCTTGTCATTTCCCATAATGCATCCTGATATAATGCATCCCAGTTGTCCATCCACAGACCTGAGACGTATTCTGACTTCACCTGTCACTGGTTGTAATGTTTTGGCTGATTGTGTACCTTAGTTGTGTAAAGCTGGGTACAATTGAAGTATTTTCAGAATGTAGTGACGTAAAGCAGCATAAAAAGGAAAAAGTTAATTGAGGGAATGTAATACTTGTATGAGTGACAGCAGCAGGACAGACTTTTGCAGGATTACTTAAGCCAGGATTTGCATAAAACCAACCCGAGCAGATTTGCGTTGTTTCTGCAGAATGTAAACTTGCAGGATTTTCTTGTTTGCTCGTTGGAACGCTCCTCTGTCACCTCCTGGAGGAGCTGGAAAACATGGAGACTGACACCCTGGGAGATAAGATAAAGCAGGTGTCCTCTGACCTTGCAGGAAGTTCCTCCTCAGGGTCCGGACTGTTCTGGCGCCGAATACCTGGGTCAAAGTGAGGTATCCGTGGCAACGCGAGTTTTCCCGTGAGGCTGTCGACGGGGAAATTAACGTCAATAATCCCGTTTTCAGGGAAGCCTTCGTCTCAGACCCTCCGAGGTGAGGTCACTCGCTGTGATTACATTAGCATATTGTGTGATCCACTTTGAGAACGAGGGGCGGAGTTAGTCTGGACGTCTGACATCCAATAATAAGTCCAGAGCTCTAAAACACAGACCGACTCAGAAACATAGCAGAACCAGAACATTTCCTGTTTATTCCTTAATCGCAGTAGAAGCTAGATTAGCAGCATTAGAGGGTTTGTAGTTCCTTCTTTGATGTAACGATGTAACGAAGATGTAACGAAGTGAAACGTATCTTTCTGACATCTAACTTGTTGGCTTTTATGTTTTTTAAATGTTATTTGATGACTTAGATGTGTTTGTGACATGTAATTTGATAGTTTTGATATTTTTTACATGTGACTTGTTGTCTTTGATCTCCTTGACATTCAGGACTTGTTGTCTTTGATCTCCTTGACATGTGACTTGTTGCCCTTGATTCCATTGACATGTCTTGTTGTCTTTGATCTCTTTTACTTGTGACTTGTTGTCTTGATATCTTTGACATTTGATCCAAATGTAAAGTGCATTATAAATTAAATGTATTATTATTATTATTATTATTATGTGACTTGATGTCTTTGATCTCTTTGACATGTGACTTGCTGTCTTTGATATCTTTGACATGTGACTTGATGTCTTTGATCTCCACAACATGTGACTTGTTGTCTTTGATCTCCACGACATGTGACTTGTTGTCTTGATATCTTTGACATGTGACTTGTTGTCTTTGATCTCTTTTTTGATCTTGTGATATAGGAGATGAAGGTGATGAAGGTGATGAAGTTGATGAAGGTGATGGAGATGATGAAGGTGATGGAGTTGATAAAGGTGATGGAGGTGATGAGGTGATAGAGGACATGAAGGTGATGAAGGTGATGAAGGTGATGGAGGTGATGAAGGTGATGAATGTGATGGGTTGATAGAGGAGATGAAGGTGATGAAGGTGATGAAGGTGATGGAGGTGATGGAGATGATAAAGAAGATGAAGGTGATGAGGTGATGAATGTGATGAGGTGATGAATGTGATGAAGTGATGGAGGTTGATGAAGGTGATGAAGGTGATGAAGGTGATGGATTCATCAAACGGGTCTCTACTTCTTCATGTTTCTGCTCTTCATCCTCTAAGATCTGTGAACGAATCTTGAGTTTATCTTTGACTGAAACCAAACCATCCGCTATTTTTAGTTGCAGCTCGCCGACGCCTCCAGCTTGATGAAATTGTTCTCTGTGTAATCTCCCCGCATTTCACCGCCGATCCTCTAAATCTACCTCATCTTCATCACGCCGACTCTCCTGCTGCCAGGACTCACAGCCGGCGGCGCCGGCGGGAGAACTTCACGGGCTTTTCTTCATCTGTCTCTGATCACATCCCAGAATGCACCAGGATCTCGTGTTCCCTTCTTTTGGTGACCTCTTGCATATCAATGCTATTGGCTGAGCTCGTTCAGGTCGCCTCGTCGTCCAGTTTCTGTCACACCTTCATCGTTAGCCCATCATCATCAGCTGCTGTTTTGGTGATATGATTCTCTCCATCCATCTAGGCTTTTTTTCATGACGCTGATTTGTGCGCCATCTGCCTCCCCAACTCCACCCAGCTTTCACATATCCATCAGCCTCAGCAAAGTCATCAGCCGCCACCACCAGAATCCAGACTCCAAGCCTTTTGGAGTAGTGACGTCAGAATGTGGCTATCTCATTTGTTCCTTTGATGTTTCTTCGGCTATGCACTTGGGGCTGTTTCAAGAGTTCCTTTGATTCCTTTCACGTTCCTTTAGAGGTGGAGCTGGGGGCTCAGATGGCCGAACAGAGACACTGAAGTGGAAGGCGCAGCAGACGAGCAGCTACAGAGTTTTTGAGGGATACTCAGAGAGTTCGTTGGAGTTGTTGGTAGATTAAGAGGCAGGCAATAACTCGGACATAAATGGAGGAAACTACAGGAGGTTTTCCTAAACCTAAGTTGCTGTGAGGGTTTATTCTAGTTTCACGATTCACACAATATGGATTTAATCCTGAAGGATATTTGAGTTTTCAAAGTCTGCCTCTATCTAACCTTCAGAAAACCCCAAAAGTCAAAGTTAAGGAGTAACACTTCCTGTTAAGATGTCTCCTACACTCTCCTCTCCTCATGCCACAGATCTGACGTCATCACCATCTGCTGTAGAAGCCCGCTGGAGCACAACGGGTTCGTCGGGTGACATAAGCCCAAAGTCACGGCGACTCCCTGACATCCTGGGATGAACTCCTGATTATGCATTCAGGACCACCTGTGTCCTTCACAGCCACCGGAAAAACATTTTTTTTGTCAGTTCTTTACCTGAAAGTTAGGCATTCAGGGAAGATCTGAGGACGATACCTCAATAATCGACACATTTAGAAAGACAGCGCCCCCTAGTGGGTGAAATATAAACTGCATTTGTACACAAGTTACATCTTATGGACCGAAAACTCCCTCTAGTGTCAGAAATATAAAACGGACCTTTCCCCAAATCAATCCAGTTCTTCCTCCCACTGAGGTCTATGAGTTTATTAAAAACTCATATCGAGGTCCGATGCAGCACAGGACCCGGTTTCCCCCCCCGAGTGAAAATGCAAAGGCCCGCAGACTCCGGCGGAAACGGTTCTCCGTGGCGCTGCAGGGTTGTTCCTCTGAACGCCTGCTGCTCGCTGAAGCCTCTCAGCGAGAAGGTTCAGGGTCAGAACCAATAAAACAAGCAATCAGCGCTACACCTCTGCATCGCTAATGGAGAGCGGCGCTGGAGAGGTGCAATCATCGCTCCAGCGTCTGTGTGGGCGACCTGAAGAGACATGTGAGCGAGGACCAGCCTCCACGTGCAGCAACGCGCTCCGACTCTCCGTCCACCGCGGTTCTGATGGGAATCTGGGCTTTTTTTGGGCCTCCATACGGGTCCAATGTTCTCACCGGGTCACACTGAGAGGACCGTCCAAAAATAATGTCATTAATTCTTAAGCTGAGTGCATAGGGATGTTGTTGGCGCCGGAGGACCCGTCTATTTCCTGAAGCTCATGGAGGAAAAGCCATTAAACAACTTCATCAAATATGAAGAGCCATTAGGTTCCCCCATCGCCGCTATATAAAACACCATGAGATTATAAAACTCAGGATACTCGTGGTGTAAAACGAGAGAGAGAGAGAGAGAGAGAGAGAGAGAGAGAGAGAGAGAGAGAGAGAGAGAGAGAGAGAGAGAGAGAGAGTTTTTCACTTCTGCCAAAGATGTTTTGACCTTTTTGTCCTTAGTTTCCATTCCACTTCTTCTTCTTCTTCGTCTTTCAGCTCTTCCCTTTAGGGGTCGTCACAGCGGATCATCTTGTTCCGCATATTGATTAGGAACAGGTTTCACGTCGGACGCCCGACAACTGGACCGTATCAGGATGAAAATGTCGTAACGGTTCCCGCATTTTACATTGTTGTTTTTTTGCAGTTGTTCCGTTTCCTGTTTTATTTTGAAAGTGTGTCGCTCCATGTTGCACAGTTAGCTTCACACTTCCTGTAATTGTTTTCTCTGGGATTCGTTTTGCCTTATTATATTAGAACCACTTGCTGGTAACCCAGAGTGGGTTCTACACAAACCCACGGTTCTGATGGCTGCTGGAGACGGCAGACTTTATCTTGTTGCACACACTGATCCGGACTTTTCTTTGTTTGCATGTGTCTCTTCTCCTCTGTCCACCCCGTCGTGTTCCAGCACGCTGCTGCAGATAACAGGAAGTAGGATTACCTCAGCTGCACAAGATCACTTCACCTGTCCCAGCACCGGTAAGCCCCGCCCCCCAGACACCTCTCTGCCTCCCTCTGGCAGCTACGATGGAGCACATACCTCCACTGAGGCCGAAAAGTCCTGCCCATACTCCATAAACCGGCTCTAAACTTTTCTTTTGGCTTTATTTCTATAAACGTAGGAAACGACTCTAAACGATCTTATCTTTCCCTTATCTTAGGCGCCCCTGAATCTCTCTCTGGTTCACTGGTGGTCCTTCCTTAAACCACTATGCTAGGATCTAACCACTGCAGACCAGGAAGACCGGCAGTTCTGGAGCGGTTCTGTCCCATTCTTCTAGACTCCCATTCTTCCCGTTTTCCAACATCAACATCAGGACAAGATGTTCATTTAGTGCCCAATATATCCCAGCCTCTGATGGGTAACCATGGAAACCAGATAATACATCCAACCCACTGATGGTAACCATGGAAACCAGATAATACATCCAACCCACTGATGGTAACCATGGAAACCAGATAATACATCCAACCCACTGATGGGTAACCATGGAAACCAGATAATACATCCAACCCACTGATGGGTAACCATGGAAACCAGATAATACATCCAACCCACTGATTGGTAACCATGGAAACCAGATAATACATCCAACCCACTGATTGGTAACCATGGAAACCTGCGT
>VRLP01003977.1:0-50000 GCA_009660295.1 Lophius piscatorius | reverse complement strand
GAAAAAACAACTCATTTATTTTATTTATTAACGTCATACGTCAAATTAATCTTCATAGGAAATATATGTTTAAATAAAATGTCTAAATATTTAAAAAAAATAAATATTACGTTGAAATTACCTAAGCAGAAAAAAATTACCCTGTTATCTTATAACGGATGTTAAAGATGCCACTGAAAACTCCTTTTTTCCCCTCAAACTTTATTCACTGATCACGAGCAATATAAATAATACAAAGCGAAGAATACGGAAATACATTAATAACGATACAAAAGAACGTGTAAAAAAGTACATATGCCTAAAACCCAAGAAAAAAAGGCATCAGATTCAGACACTCTGCGGTCTGGTCTGGAAAAAAAAGAAAAGTATTTATATAAATTTAACAGCCCGTAAACTTGAGACTTAAATTATTTTTTTAAAAATGACATCCAGACAAATATTCATCACTTCAACAAAACTCAGAATGAAGTCTTCTTGTTATCATCCTTTCATCCACCAAATCCTCCGGATGATTGACAGCATGAGCAGCAGACACAGTTTCTCACAGGTCCAAACAGTACCCGGCCTCAACTCCTGGTGAAGGGCGCCATCTGGTGGCCATTCTCTCCCTGACTGGATCCTGCTGGATCTGATGATGGACAGCGGCTGGAGGCAGAGAGGATGAGACGGACAGCAGTGTCAGAACTCTTTCAGCTGTCGTATTATTAGTCATATGGCTGACGGGGTGAGAAGAATCATCTGGAAACGACACATCCCACCAACATCCCTCCAATCACCAGAGAGACGTTTCTCTGCTGTGATGTCTTCCATGATGAAGTCTTCATCAGAGACCCACTGATTGCATTTTTACGAGGCCGACCGGCCGATTCTGATTGTTCTTTTTAAGTTTTAAAAGTCGTAATGAGTAATGTCTTTTAAGGGCTTTTATTTTGAAGGATAACGGTGGAAGTGACGAGGCTGGCCGGCATTGTGTATGTACTCTGACCTGTAGAATGTATTCACCACCCTCCGTGTGTTTCTTAAACCAACTGTATGACATTTCAAAGTGAAAATCAAAGTTTGTTCGGGTTCGACTACTTTGGTCTCGTCTGGGACGATCACATGACCCGCCTCAGCAGACGAGAGTCTCGCCTCTGACACAAACAAACACACACACACACACACACACACAGAAGTACCGCTTTCTACATGTGGAACCATCAAGAAGATGATAATAATGACCTTGACCTTTAGAGGACTTTCCACCCTGGGGACTTAACTTAAAGTGTTTAAAAAGGAAAAAAAAACGAGGGAAAAAAAGAAAAACAGCCGTTAAAACACAAAACAAATTTACACAATAAAAGACAGGAGACGCGTGGAAGAAACTCAAACCACGTTTGTCTTAAGGCTCCTGGTAGGACGGCCCATAGATGAGGTGCAAAGTTTATAAAAAGGATAATATAAAAGATAGAATCTGAGTTTGATGCTGTCATGATTCATCGTTTTTGTGATCAACAGCGATCACTAAAGTATCTCTGTTCTAAGGGGAAGAATTCTATAAGCTGGGTTGAGAGAAGAGTTCACGTTTGAGGCGTGAGGCAATCTCTCTGCCGTCCGGAGTCACGTGTGTGTTTGTGTTTGTGTGTATGTGTGTGTGTGTGTGTGTGGTCAGACTGTGTGCAGCACGTTGATATATATCGAGTCGTCAGCATGCAACAGTTTCGGATATCTACCACATGACCCTCTGGGCGGTGTCTGTAGATGACGGATATCAAATCTGCAAAGTCTGCTGTCGCGGTTAAAAAATCTCAACTTGATATTTCTCCACCTCCGGTTACTTTCCTGACAAATTTAAATTGGTTTTGGCAAGTTTTAAAGTTGCGATGTGTAGCCAGTGCATCGAACGTCTGCCTCTCCATCGGTCAAAATGCTAATGCTAATGCTAATGATACAACCTCCGCTCAGCGAGACTCACGACAGAGTTAGAAAATAAAAACAGTCACGTCACATCGCTGCGCGGGAAATTAAGATCTATTGATGGTCCAGAAAAACCTACAGACTTACACACACGCATAAACACACACCAGAAAACACACACACTCACGGAAACACGCTTACACACACACTTACACATGTGCACGCACGGAAACACACAAAGACACTCTCGGACACACACACTCAAGGACACAAACACACTTACACACACAAACACACACTCCTGGACAAAAACACACTTACACACACACACACTCATGGAACACAAGCGCTCCGACACGCGCACAAAAACACACTCAAAGACACGAACACACTTACACACACACACAAACGCACACTAATGGAACACACACGCTCGGACAAACACACTCAAAGACCCACTCCTGGACACAGACACACTTACACACACACACAAACACACACTCCTGGACACAGACACACCTACACACACTTCACATCCGGACACATGGAAGACAAACGTCACACCGCCTCCGTTATATTAGGAATGAAATCTTAGTACTTTGAGATTTGATCCAAATGTAAAGTGCATTATAAATTAAATGTATTATTGTTATTATTATTATGAAATTCAATATAAAACACAAGGCAGATATTTAGGCCTCAGGAAACACACCTTTCGGCCACATTATTATAACCACCGACAGCTGAAGAGAACATTGACTATCTGCTCATCGCGGTTACCTGTCAGTGGGTGGATTCGTTCAGCAGCAGGTGAACATTTTGTGCTGAGGATGATGAGTTGGAAGCGGGAAAATCTGAACCGGTGAAGGGCTTATGGGAGCCAAAGCTCATTGATGTGTGTGGAAAAACAAAGCTACCCCAGGTTGTCAGATCCCCCAGAAGAAGCTTCTGGAGCACAAACTGCTGAAAAAGTGGGTTCTGGTTCTGATTGAAAGCTGAAAGAACACGCAGTGACATCACAGAGCTGTTTCGGCGCCTTTTACAAAAATCCGTCCGGTGGTTTTAATCTTATGGCAGTACTGACAACAGACACAGCTGTGGCAACTCCTGTCTGAAAATCTGTCATTTCTTCCTGGTTGAGTGAAGAGTCGAGTCTCAGCGTTCTGAACCAGATTGAGTTTGAATTGTTTTTAAAAAAAGGAGGACAGGACGCTAGAATCATCTAAAGACGACATCCCTCTGAACATCCCACAAAAAACACATCATAAACATTTAGTTTATGATTTAGCAAATGTTTTCTTGGCCGATCATCGATCACCGATTTATTTATTTTTTTCCTCCATTAAAGTTTCAAAATCATAATGAGTAATGTATTTTAAGTGCTCTTATTTTGAAGGATTAGGGAGGAAGTAACAAGGCTGGTCGGCGAACGTGTATGTAAGCTGACCCGGTGAAATGAACGTACCCTCCGTCCTTGAACCATTTGTGTGACATTCGGAAGTGTTGGCTTGATTCAGGCGCTTCGGGACTCGTGGCTGGCCCCGAGCTCCCGTTAGCTTTAGCCGCTCTGCTAACATTAGCTTAACTTGCTGTGTTGCTCGGGAAGGTTCATTCTGAAGTGTGTGATTACGTTCGTTGTACCGAACGTTTTCGGGGTTGAAGAGATCCTGATTTCGTCCTTACTGGTGTTGCGAGCTTTGTGTTTTTCTGGTTTACTTGCGAGCCGTTTGGAGCCGTGGTCGCCTAAGCGCCGTGTGTGTGCGTGTACGGTGCGTGTTAGATGCGATAGATGATGTAGGAGCCGACGTGATCGACTGCATGACTCACACCTCAACCACCAATCACAGCACAGATGAGTCCACACCTTCTTCCTCGTACGAAGATCTATGTGGGAATAAAATTTGAATAGTTTCTGAGTTATGGCGTCGACATAAGGCGGCGGCGATGACCATCCCATAATATCCTTTTCGGGGATATAATTATTAGATTAGTTAATTTTTTTTACCTCGACTTGTAATCAGGGACGGAAATACACTCTGACACACACAGACACGCTCGCACACAGACACACACTCCGACACACACAGACACATTCACACACACATAAACATACACTCTGATTCACACACAAAAACACACACACTCTGACACACACATAACGACACACGGACAAATCTCTCGCACATACACACACACACAGTCTGACAAACACACACACACAGACAGAGACAAACACTCGCACATACACACGCTCACACAAACACACACAGAGTCTGACACACACAGACACACACATACATTTTCACATACACGAACTCACACATTCACAAACACACACACTCTGATACACGCACACAAACCCTCTGACACACACAAACACACGCACACACACACGCTCACACAAACACACACAGAGTCTGACACACACAGACACACACATACATTTTCACATACACGTACTCACACATTCACAAACACATACACACACACTCTGATACATGCACACAAACCCTCTGACACACACAAAAGGAAACATTTTAGAGTTTAGAGATGCTCAAATATTGTTTTCACATCCGTCCACAAAGTCTCCTACTCAGAGCGTATCGTTCTAAAGTCACCTTATAACTGCTGATTCCACAGAAGAAAGCTGAGGTGGGCCCGATCTCTGATACCGATGAGACGGCCTACCGATCCGACCTGAACCACAATGTGGGCCGGTGTCATGAGAACTGCCTTCATCTGAACATCATCAGGACCAAAGAGCTGATCCTGGACTTCAGCAGGAAGCAGCAGAGGAGCTGCAGGCTTAAATGGGGCCCAGGTGGAAATACCTGGACCTCGGTGTACCCCAGGGAACACTGAGGTCCAACACTGCGAGGATGAGGAAGAGTTTCTTCTTCTGAATGAGACTGGGACTGGGCCCATAATGCATTTCACTGCACTTCCTACCTGTATGACTGTGTACGAGATAAATAAACTTGAACTTGACAACTAAAGAGAAGACTGTCAGAGAATATAACCCGTCAGAGAGACTGATTACGGCCGACAAAGGTCGGCTGACGTCTTCCTCAGCATGGAAACGTTTATTACTTTGTTACATGTCGCAGGGTTCTCTTCCGCCGCAGGGCTACGATGGAGCCGAGGGCGGAATGGGTAAAACCACTGCTCTCCTCTGCCTCTCAGCCTGGACCAACGGCCAGTATGGAGCACTGGGCTGGACTTTTAGAAGAGGCGCGCACACACACACACACACACACACACACACACACTCACAACACGAATAGAATACAAGAACGCTCAGAAGGAGGCGAAGATCGTAAACGTGGTCAAGGTTTTGTTAAAGCACGTGGTCATGTGATGCAGCAGAGTTTTACGGTAGGCATGAAGCAATGTGAAAACGAGGCGCGGCTACCAGAGTTACAGGAAATTAAGGTTAGCAGAGCGGCTAATGTTAGCAGAATTGCTAACGTCAGCAGAGCGGCTAAAGCTAGCGACGGCAGAGAGCCAGCCACAAGCAGCATTGTTGTTACGTCAGGCTTTATGAAAATCGGTAATCAAAATCGGCTGAGGAAATTGCAATGGTTGCACCTTTAATTTAAACCGATTTAATTCATGATTTGGCTCTGTCCTGTTATTTTCCGGAGACTCAAACATTTCACATCAGAATCGGGGCTAATCGGACAAAACTTTGTTGAAACGTCACAAAAGAAAAGAGGAAACTGCTACAGAACCGCAGTTCTGGTTTAAAGTTGTCATACTCTAAACTAGAGCTAACCTCAGATCAAAATAATACCGACAGCTAAACAAAAACTAGCTCAGAACCGCTTCACCGAGGCCTCACTTCTGAGCTCCGGTCAGACACCAGAACCGAGTCGGTCTTCAGCTAGCCAGATTAGCTTTGTAGCTGACATTACAGCTACCAAAATAGTCCAAACATAAAAGTTTTCTGGAGTCAGGTAACATATAAAAGCTTTATTTGTAATTACGAATACCTGTCTCACACCTGCTCTTTAAATTTGATCTTTTTACCGGGCCTAGACATCTGGTAACATCATGAGTCTATTACAGGTCAGCCTTGATCCATCAGAGACGGTCAGCATTTAACTCATTCATTCAATCATCATCCATAGATGCTTATCCTGTTCGGGGTCACATGGGGTGGAGCCTATCCCAGCTGACTGCAGACACTGGGAGAACATGCACAGAAAGGTCAGCAGAGGTGGATTCAAACCTTCTCGCTTTCAGGCTGCGGCGCTACCCACTGCGCCAGCGTGCCGTATTTCACCAAGCCATCCATTTTCATCCAGTGTTAATCCTGATCCGAGGATTATGGGTAACTGCTTCTACAGCAGCGACACGGGTGCATAGGTCAGCACATTCTTGCAGCAGTAATAAATAATCTGGATATAATAATAAAACACTGAAAGGACTTTGACCTTCATTGATGTTTTTTGTCACACATAAAAGAAAAAGAATACACCACAATATCTACATTGTACGCTAGTGAGCCAATTGGCGCGCATTGACGTCGCGCGTGTCGCGTCGTGCGGCGCGAACTCCCGTCTGTTCGCCGCTTTGAATCGAATCTGACTTCGCGTCGCTTGAAGCGACTGTTCGGCTGGTAGTTCAGTCGAACTGCCTCATATCAGTTCTTCAGTCTACGGCAAAAACGGGAGTTTATTTCTCATATTTACAAGGTTTCCGTGAATTCACGTTTATTTAACGGCTCTATTTACCGTCAGGTTGTCGGATCTTAACGGCGGACACTTGTTTTAACAAGAACTCACAACACCTGCGACAGTGACGCTCCCGTTACGCCTAACAACGCGTCACACAGCGGAAATGTTCTACCTGCTGATGGAATGAGAGAGACATAGAATGTAGATTAAAACCCTGTCCTACCGTGGTAGTTAGGCGCGTGGGGACGTGGAGGATGGAAAGACCTGGAAGGAGAGAGGAGGGGGAGGAGGAGGAGGAGGAGAGTGGTACCTCCTCTGTCACTGAAGCGGGTTGCCAGGTTTGCTTTTATCCCTCACTAAAGATGGCCGTTCGAACAATCTTTAACTTCTTGTACTTCAGAGTAAGACTATGGAAAGGATTATGAAATGTACTTTAAAATGTTTGTTAAAATGTTTTGAAAAATGTTTTGATATAACCCTGACTCATAAGTTACAATTCAGACTGACTTAAATAAACTTAACAACTTAAGAAAGTCAGGATTCTGACTTTATTCTCAGAATTATGTTTTTTTTTTTTTTTCTTAATCTATTCTTTGATTTTATTCTTTAATTTTTTACTTTATTCTGCCTCCATTCGGAGATTTCGGACTTTATTCTTGAAAGTCTTACCTTATTCTTAAGAAAATGATGACTTTCTGCTGCCCTTTATTAACATAATACTGCCTTTATTCTCAGAATTGTGATTTTAAAGTCAAAAGGGAAACATGAATACCCAACTTGTGAAATCGCTGAGAAGCATCGGGAGCGAGGGACGACCGGGTCTCATGATGTGGGAAGAACATCGTGCGGACACTCTCCACGCTCGACCGGAGGAGCCTGTCTTCCACAGCGATGGAGGTCCAACCGGCTCCTGATTGGCTGGAAAGGTTTCGTGAATGAAGGTGGCTCATGACCGGACTTCTGATTTTCTATTCCCGACTTTAAAAAAAGAACATGTTGAAAATTAAAGCCAGAACGCAGTTTTTTACTGCTTTTTCAGACAAATCTGAAAAAATATATATATATATTCTCTTAAATGTGGTAGAGCATAGCATGAAATCTCCAATCTGACTCCTGTTCTGTTCTGATGGTCCACTGCTCAGCTGTTTGGCTGATGAGACTCTCAGCAGCGAAAGTGGACTTTCTGTTGTTGTTACTCGTCAAAACCAGTGGTTCTGCTTCAGCTTTTAGAACCACCTCTTCTACTCAACACTCATTTATGACAGAGACGAACATGGGCGCGTTTGGATGGATTCGACATTTTTGAGGTTATTAAAAATGAAGACATACTATATAATATGACATCTTTATATATATATATCATTATTATCATTATTGCAGTTATTATTATTACTATTATTATTATTGCATTTGTGTATTAGTAAACATGTCGCAATGCATTTAACGACCTCACATATTTGACCCAAAATGGCGACTGCGTCGTCCCAACCTCCTCTGCAGTCGCCATTATGGGTCAAATCTCTGCACCTTCACTGCCATCATGTGGATGTATCAGGGTCGATAGAGGCGTACAAAGTTTTATTTTCACTTTGAAGTGTCATACAGTTGGTTTAAGAAAAGCCCGGCGTTGTAGACGGAGGGTACATTAACTTCAACAGGTTAGAATAAATACACAATGCCAAACAGTCTTACTTCCTCTGTAATCCTCCAAAATAAGAGCAAATAAAAATTACATTAGTCATTATGATTTTTAAATCGGTATCGACCGGTTTAGAATTTTTAAAGATCGGTGATCGTCCTAGAAAGGAAAACAACCCACATTTCTCTCTCTCTCTGAATAGAATGGCTTTTTTTTTACAGTGTCTAATATCTTTCTTAAAATGCTGCTGGAATAAAATGTCGGATTCCTGCACCAATTATGAAAAAAAGAAAAATGATTTACTATTTTATATTTTTAGGTATTTTGAAGGTAAACTCGTAAAAAAAATTAAATAAAATTTGAAATTTTAAGAATTTCCAATTTTTGAATTTCACTTCAGGATTTACCCTAAAAAAAAACGTAGTACAAAAAAAAAGTACAAAATTTGCTTATTATTGATCCACAATTCTGACATTATTTTTCATTCCTGCAACAAGAGAATAGTTGGTGACTCAGTAAAACTTAATTTAATTCTGTGTTACCAGTCAACACATATTTTTTACAGTGTAATGTATAATATTTTATATTTAGAATCAAAACCATCTTGTTTTCTGTAAAGCAAGAACATAAAAGCAAATAATAAAACTCAATTAAAGTAAAACATGTTAAATAAGAATGACACAAGGAAAGTGGCGACATGATATTAAAGAATATTTTTTTCCTGAACCGGGTTAAAATCCACAGCTTGGATAACTTTATATATATTATAACCAAATAAACACATCCAGTATAAAACATATTGATTTAATTTGCACTAAATTATTAAATTTTTTCCTTTAATTCACCATACTAGACAAACTCGGGATTAAATGTGAGCCCTTACATAAAATATGTGCCATCAATTAATGGAAATGTTCAGAGCTGTGACTCAAAGTCAACATTTTTGAATAAATTATTTATTTCTGTATGTATATACAACAATGACGATTTCCATCGCATTTTATTTTCACCTTGTAATGTCACACAATAAAGCTCTAATTGGCGAAAAAGAAAAAAAGAAAGAAAGGAAAATCACTTAAGTTTGATTTCAAAAGTTAGTTTTCACTTTTCAAAATTTAGATTTGGATGAGACGTAGATTTTGACATACTTTATATCATTTATCATATTGCAATAAATGTGTATAAACATATTATATTATCTCAAAATGTCTCTTGAAGTAGCCTGTAAGTTTAACGTACGGCAACTGCCATAAAATCTAAAAGAGGACAGGAAGTATCCGGCAACAAAACGGAGATCTGGCAACAAACAGAGATCTGGCAACAAACAGAGATCTGGCAACAAACAGAGATCTGGCAACAAACAGAGATCTGGCAACAAACAGAGATCTGGCAACAGACGTACAGGCACAAACGGCGGAAACTCAAAAAGCAATGGCGGATGAAGTTGAGCAGGTTGGTGCTTCTGCGTACATTTCTACCATTATTGCGCATCATAGCGTGTTTATAATGTCACGAATAGAAGGGCAGCGAGAATTTCTACTTATGTTCTTGTGTCATGGGCTTTTTTGTATGACTTTGACGGTTTGTTGCGTTAAACTCCGCGCAGAGGCCTGTCAAACAAGCTAGCTCAATTAGCATCGTTAGCGAGGGCCGACGCCGTTAAACGTGTTTGAATGGCGGTGCTGCTAACAGACAAGAACTCAGGTTCGTGTTGGATGTAATACTATCGAGGATAAATCTAGAAAACGTAGAGCCCACCTCGGAGCGGTGCTTACCGGTTCCCTCCTCTCTGCTGTTCGCTTTGTTGTTTGAATTCTTACAAACCGGTTGGACCACTCTAACCAGCCCGGTTCTTGTTTGGGCTCTCAGACTAAAGATGAGATGTAGATCACCAGACTTTAATAATAATAATAATAATAATAATACATTTAATTTATAATGCACTTTACATTTGGATCAAATCTCAAAGTACTTTATCTGATGACCATTTTTAATTTCTTTCTAATAAGACGAAGATGTTTCACCACCCGCCCAAGAAGTTCCCCCGGTTCTGACGGACTGGTTAGGAGTCGAACCCCCCCACCAGTCAGACATGAGGGTTCTTCTTGGATGGGAGGTGAAGTCCAGTTTCTTACCTGTGAGGATTACCTTCACCTGGATGAATGAGATTCTGCAGCTGATGAAGATTATTGTCTAATCGGTCCAGTTTAATTCCCATCATTATTAGTCCAGGGAAAGTTTAGTAAAGACACATGTTTCATGTTTGGATACAAAAGTTTGTTTTCTTATCAGTTAACATTAAGGACTCCTGATTACCTTTAAATTATGAACATGACTGTTTCATGACGTTGTATTTACATGGTTCTGATCGGTGCTGGTGTCAGTGGGTTGGAGGTTTTTCAACTCTGAATTAATTAGCGCTTTGCCCGTTTGCTTAACGCTAACATATATTGGGAACTGCCATATACATGCTAACGTAGTTAGCATTGACGGCGCAAACATCAAAGAATAAACGAGTATAAGTTTTACTTCCCATAGAACAAAACTCAAAAAAAGATGCTCATAATTAATGTCTTCTGAACAATATATTTTTTGCATTGGCTAATTTCTGCAACGTCTCATTAAGAAACACTTTTTTTAATATTAACTAACAAACAAATGTTTAGTGAAATAGTTTATTTGTATATGCTTGTTTATTCTTTGATGGTTGTTCCGTCAATGCTAACTACGTTAGCATGTATATGGCGGTTCCCACTATATGTTAGCGTTAAGCAAACGGCCAAAGCGCTAATTAATTTTCCACGTTGTCGTGAGGCAGTAAACATTCAGACTGAACCTGGAAGTCTTTATTTCACATTTGAAGAACTGTTTGTTCGCCAAAGTGAACGCTAACGTTCAGGGAGAGCAGAATAAAAGGACAAAATTAAACTGTAGCTTCTGGCTGTTCCCATTGGTCCACAGGTCTGTGTGCTGATAGGGGAGGAGCCTGTGTACAGGAAATACTGCAGGTGTGCACCAATTAATTTCCAAATACAGGCGTATCTTTTAAACAACCTATATATATATATATATATATATATATATATATATATATATATATATATATATATATATATATTGTGACTTCACATTGATTTGATTGGATCGTTGTTGAACCAACCGATATACCGATCCAGATCGATGAAGTATTTACGCCCCTAATAAACAAGTATATTTATGAATTATCTTGCAGGGAAATTACCTTTGTAGCCATTAGCATCGTCGCTAGAAAGTCTTTGCTGAGTTCTTGTCTGATCCACAACAGATTAGGACTCAGCGATCGCGATTTGAGGTCGCCATATTTTAAAATGCGCAGCGGCACCGAAAAACTCCACCGTAGGATTACGTCACGACGCTGGGAATGAACAGATACAACTCAAACAGAGAAGTTTCAGGAGCAGTGTTTACACCAAACAGCGTTTAAATGCAGCGACTGGCTATCAGAAAGACTTTCATGAAAGGACTTAGTCTACCTCCTTGTAAAGGAATGAAATCTCTTTAGAAAAAGGACCTTTCTTTTAGAAAAGGACGTTTACATGCAGTAGTTTAACAGTGACCATAAAGTGGCGATAGCGTTGATCAAATGAGAATATACGCGTTTGAATTCTTTACATCATCTATGAGTTACATCAGAACGTCTTTTAACAGAGCTCTTGGTCTCTGTAGATAATTATATAAAGAGTTTGTTCTAGACCTGCTCTTTCTGGAAAACACCTTGAAACAACTGTTGTTGTGAATTGGCACTATATAAATAAAGATTGATTGATTGAGCTCTGAGTTTTGGCTGCTCTTCATAAGTCAAACATAGAGTTTCTTAATCTCTCTTGATAAGGAAACTCTGAATGGACTCAATGAAATGATTTAACGTTTGTTTACTATTTACTTTAAAGAGCATCTTCTGCCGGTTTAGTAGACGTTCCCAGAAACAGTCCGCGTTGGGCCTTGTACTTAAAACAGCATGACGGAAGCAGGAATCGGTCTTTTGTGATGAAACCTGTCCTCGTCGGGTCGCACTGATGTCGTTTGTGTTTGCCGCAGCAACCGACAACCAACACGGTCGAGGAGCCGCTGGATCTGATCCGACTCAGTCTGGATGAGAGGATCTACGTCAAGATGAGGAACGACCGGGAACTCCGAGGCCGGCTGCATGTGAGTGACTGCCTGTGCTTGAGCAGAGGGTTTCTTCATGTGGATCAGCAGGGATCCTGAGCCTCCGTGGGGTTGATGTTCTGTGTGTTCCAGGCCTACGATCAGCACCTGAACATGATCCTGGGGGATGTGGAGGAGACGGTGACGACGGTGGAGATTGACGAGGAGACGTATGAAGAACTGTACAAGGTAAAGCATTTCTCTCCATCTGCCGAGATGGTCCTAGCCCCCGAACGAGTCTGAGCGCTCACGAGGCGATGGAATAATCTCTTTTACCGTTAAGAGTAAGGAATAATCACTTCAAACCTTTAGTTTCACGAGTCGAGTCTTCATGTTTCTCTTCGTTGACAGTGAGGTGCGAGTCAGAATTCTAACCTTATCCTCAGATATCTGACTTTAATCTCAGAATTCTGTATATAATCTCAGAATTCTGACTTCAATCTGAGAAATTTTAATCAATCTCAGAATCCTGACTTCAATCTCAGAATCCAAAATTCTAACCTTATCCTCAGATATCTGACTTTAATCTCAGAATTCTGTATTTAATCTTAGAATTCTGACTTCAATCTCAGAATTTGGACTTTAAAATCAAAATTCTGACTTAATCCTTGGAATTCTGACTCTAAACTCAGAATTCTGACATTAAACTCAATACTCCAAATAATTTATAGTGTAGCCCTATTCTGAGGTTAAAGTCAGAATTCTAAAAATAAATGTAGAATATTGACTTTAAAGTCAGAATTCTGAGAAAAAAGTTAGAATCCCCCCCCCCAAACAAAAACCCTGCGTAGCCATATGTCCCTAATCTTCTTCCAGGTGAGGTTCTAAAAAAACATTTTTCTGTTTTTTCAGTCAACCAAGAGGAACATCCCCATGCTGTTTGTCAGAGGAGACGGCGTTGTCCTCGTGGCTCCACCTCTCAGGGTGGGCTAAGGCTGACCACTTCCTGCTGTGACAAAGTTGTGGTGGCGGCTGCCACGACGGGCTGAAGCGGGGTCTGAGTTCATCAGACATCTTCAGCCCCCTCAGGCCAGACTTTAGTCGTCTGGCTGGAGTGTCAGATTCTGCAAAGATGTTAAACGTGTCTTCACTCAAAGAGACTGAATGTTCTGACGAAGGAGAATCATGATTTACTTTTCATTTGGCATGTTGACATACGGTTCAGGACATCATTAATCTTCAGTTTCTCAGGATTTCCCCATTTGATTACGTTAAAGACGGCAGTAAATAAGTTTCCACAGCCGTAGGAAATGATCACTGATCAAAGTTACCTCTTATTCCCTGCCTCTGCAAAAAAAAAACCTGCTCACTGTGTTTGAAAAAGAATCACCAGGTATAAAAACGTGGGCAGAGGGATTTCATGTGATTTTTGAAATGTCTAAAGTGATATTCTATTTTGATTCTAAGTAAAAAAAGGAACAGTTACCTGGGAGTTAATCGAGAGCTGTGAGTATAACACATGTTTTTTCATTCTTTGGGTCACTTTAGTTGTTTTTTTTATATGTTTCTTGTCGTGCTTACGGGAAAGTACGCCATGTTTGGATGTGTCAGCTGTGAAAACAGTTCTGTTCATTTGCTTTTGATAAAAAGAATAAAACGCAGTTTTGAAAAAGTCTCAAGTCTTTCTTGTGGTAAATTTCACATTGCGTTTAAACTTAAACTGCAGTTTGTTTGTTTTTGCTCAATCAGTAAACAATGTGAATAATTATTGAAGCTTCAACCTTTATTTGATGATGAGAAAAGGACTCTTTTACCCAGAATGCCTTTTTTCACCGTCTCAAAAGTAGGAATGGTTTTGCTTTGTGTAACTAAACTAAATAACTTTTGTGTTTTAGAACACAGAAGTCCAGTTGAGGTCGATAGAAATGGTGCTGTATGAATGAATGAATATTTCATCTTGTAAATATTTTTCCAGATGAATTGATGGTGAAAAGTATTTGACGTTGTACAACAACAAGCTGCTGAAAAGAACTAATGCTGGTTTAGTTAGAAAGATGTCGGACCACAAAGGCCGTCACGGCGCTCCTCTGACCACGAAAGGCGGACCCACGTAATACTAAGATGGTGGTTTTAATGTTCTGGCTGGTCAGTTTATGACTAAGATCTCCCCGGGTTTCCGCCAGTTCCCTCCACGTTCTCCGGAAAGCAAGTCTAGCGGTAACGGTGACTTAATCCCGTGGACCCAACCTGCTCCCTGACAGGTAGCAGTACCCCCGCCTCACTGAAGGGGGCGTGCTGAGCCCACGGGTTTTGTGCCGGTTCTGCTGTTTCTCTTCTTCTAAGAAGACACAAAATCAGAGGTCCAGTTCACTGCTGTATTCTGTCTATATTTTATTTTGATCATTTTTTATCGTATATAATTGATAAAGAAATGTAAGAGGAGTAATGATAAACTTTATCTTTAACAGAGTACAACATTTCACATTTATTGTAATTTCTATAGTCTTTTTTTTAAATACGCGTGTGTGTGTGTGTGTGTGTGTGTGTTTGCAAAGTATCTTTTGGTAATTGGATTTTTTGTTTATTAGTGGAAAAAAAGGCTAATTTGTTTTTTTTCCCATTTTCATGGCCAAATAGTTTTGAGAGAAATTAAAAAATCTGCTGATTTTTTTAAAAATATTTTTTTCTTAAAGTGTTTAACTTTAAAGTAGATTCTTTCTTTCTTCTTTCCTCAGAGGAAACGTTAAAACGCAGCTTCTTTTGTCGTGTCCGAATCAGTCAGCCTTTTTTTAACGGCCCTTAAAACGATGCGATACCACCGAAGGCAAAAGGATTTGAGGGATTTTGTCTACCTTCATGTAAATGCGGTACTTTGTTTCTCTTGTCTATGATATCCGCGTACAGGATTACATGTCCTATCCTTGTTCCTGGTTTGATGAGACAAATCTGAAGGAACGAATTGAACGATAAAGGTGGAAGTGAGAAAACTGTCGTTTTTAAATCCCAACCTGAAGAAATACACACCTGTGGGTCCCACGCTGAAGACATGGTGTTCCGTCCAGCGGTTCTGGAGGAGCTGTGGACGAGTCCCGTTCAGGAATGGACGTACTACAAATAGAACCCGGAAGCGCTTTTCCCGTGACGTCACTATGGGCTCATGTGACCGTCGCCATCTTGGTGGTTCGGGAGGACGGCGTGTGTGAGCGTCTGTGGATCCAGTGTCACAACAGACAGTGATCGGCGGTGATTATTGTCCTTCAGTCGAGGGCGGTGTTTGTTTCTACGGACCGGTTCGGAAAGGACTCGGTGTTATGCCGAGAGTTACAGAAGATGTTCTCTTACCTTGAACAGACCAACACCACTGGGACTTTCAACGGAACAAGGTCAGAGGTCAGATGAGACTGACGTAGACTTGATTGGCAACTAACATCAAGGATGGGTGTTACGTAGAAAGATAGGAAGGGCATAGAGAAAAAGCCCTTTGTGTCACATTTGCTTCATTGCGGAATCGCTGATGTAGCTCAAAGCCTGCAGCTGCAAGGAAGGACTGCAAATTTTCAACTAGGTGTCTTTCCTCTGCAATGGTATGTAAGTTCCGGCAGTTGTCCACATAAGAACTTTTCTCCAAGGAGGCCCTCACATCCTCATCTTGCTGGCTGTTGTCGGTGACATGGCGCTGAAATGTTATTGTAGACAAACATGTGCTACATGTTGTTCCACATGTTAGGACCTGCTATCGATACAGTGTCTGAGAATCTCCTTCAACGTCTCTACAAATGAATCTGAGCAGGTCACGATCTTCAGGAAGGAGGCGAACGTGATGGAACACGCCTCTGATGTCTCCCCTGAAGGCTGCTAAGGCATGCCTTCAAAGCTGGTCCCAGTAGCAGATAGTCGTTCAGAAAATACCATCTGCCTTATGACTTTCTTCAGATCCTGCCTCAATCAGTTTCTTCATCTCAACTTTGTAGCCCTCGGTCTGTGTAGGGTCCCAGGACAATTCCCTCTCTGCATGTCATACCCTGGGCAGCCGGAAGGAGGTGCATATCCTTCCGGTGCAGCAGCAGGGTAGCCTAGTGTAGTATGGAGTCTACCTCAGCCCTGATGGTTGTGGTCTCATGGAGACGGACGGTATCCTGGTCTGGCTTTGAGGGACTGCAGCGATCGAGGACGAGGACTTCCAGTCAAACATCATTAAACAAGTGAGCCGTTCCACCCTTAGGTGAGTCCACTGGAGTCATTCCTTCCTCCGTCCACTCACTGTTTCCACGCCTCCAACTGATTCAGAGCCCAGCGTTTTTGAACACCTGGCTATGCCCAAACGTTTTTCTGGTGACTCCGGGAACCGTAGGGCTTTTTTTTTTTTTTATCACCCAGTGATTTACAAAGTAGTTTACAATTTTGCTTGTAAACTACGTACAATTTTGCAAGAGGCAGCGAGAGTTCTGGCCGGTCTTAGACTGGGGAAACACAGAGTCAGCGATTATGCAATTGTGTTCCGGACGCTGGCTGCTGACAGCGGTTAGAAACTCCTCCTCCAACACCATCAAATATCTCTTGACCCTTTTAAAATCTCCCGGATGTTTCGGACCCCCATTGTTTCTGTCGTATTCCATATTGATCACGGGGTTATTGAAAAGGAAAAGTCAAAAACCTGGAGTACTTAACTCTTCACACTCATAGAGGGTGTCAGCGGCCAAACGCCTCTCTATTGCCTCTGTCGTCCAGAGTCTCCCTCTTACCAGCACCTCCATAAGTTGTGGAGGAACCAATACAAGTCGCCACAGCAGAACTCTCCAGAAGAGATGCAGAGACGTCTGCAGGACGGCCTCTGCTTCTACTGTGGTCAAGAAGGTCGTTTTCTTTCCAAGTGCACACTCAAAGACCAGTCATGTGAGCAGGAGGACACTAGTGAGTCAAACTGTTTCCTCCTCGCATAATAAAACACTCGTTAACTCAAGTACAAATTTCCAGCTCTACTCTAACATGTCATTATAGGGTTTTTGGTGGACTCTGGAGCGGATGAAAATGTTATGGACTTGGATTCAGTCAGGAAGTTGGGCCTTAGGACACAGATCCTGGCTGAACCATCGGAGGCTAGTGCCTGTTGTGTGGAGTAACCCGCCGCACATAGTGATTAACTCTCTGCACGAAAACCAACCAGTGTGAACAAATCAACCTTCACCTGCAGGAGTCCTCCATGCCTCCACTCTGGGGTCAACCGGGGAATTGAGTAGAAAGTGAAGGAAGTTATTAAGGAAGTGTGCATTCCAATGGTTGTCCAGCTAACCCTTTGTTTCTTACAGTACATCTAGGGTCAAAGGTCATTAGTTGGGCACACACATCTCATCTCTCCTTTCGCCCTGACTCCCGGCAAACATTATTTGTTACCAAACAGAGATTCTGGTTTATCAGCCATCTTCAAAGATGTGAGGAGATATGTGGCTGCTTGTCCCACCTGTACCAGGAACAAGGTCCCTCGGCACCAACTGCCGAGCCTTTCTCACCCCCTCCCTGAGCCACACCGGACTTTCTGACCGGACTTGGTCAGTCAGTTCTTTTGGACTTTGCTCTGAGCTGCCTCGCACAGATATCTCAAAATGCTTTACTTTGTTCCCCTGCCTACGCTCCCCTCTACGACACAGCAGGGGTCGTGTTGCCCAATGTTTTCTGACTTCCTGGTTTTCCCAGGGATGTGGTCACTGACCAGGTCCCCCAGCATGTCTTTTGATAAGCATTCGGATCTGTGCTGCGAGCAAAAGTCCATTTCTCTTCTGGATTCTCCCCTCAGTCTATTGAACCAATGGAGCATTTGAATCAAGAGCTGGAACCAGGACTGCAACGTCTGGTCTCCCAGAACCTGACCACCTAGAGCAAACACCTGAGAAGGGTAGAATGGTTACAGAACACACTGCCTGGCTCTTCCTCTGGTCTTTCCCCCTTTGAGAGTCACCACTGTTCCCTGAAGTGGAGAAGGAGGTCGGCTTCCAAACCCCACAGACCCTGATCCGCCGTTGATAAGGAGTTGGTCGTCAGGGGCATGGCCATCAGTACCTAGCGGAAAGGGAGGGATATGGACCCGAGGAGAGATTCTGGGTCTCTGCCAGCAACGTCTTCGCCCCAGACCTCATCGGGGACTTGGAGAGACTCCATCCAGATCGGCTCATGATTTCAGGTGCCGTCCCTAGAGGGGGCGGTTCACACAAGTAGTTTAGTTTATTGATTTCCCGACCCTCTGTCCTGTCACTAACCCGTCCTCTCGTCTCTGGCTCCTCCTTTGTGACTGTCCTGATTGTTGTCAGCCGTATCCTGTCCCGTCCCTCCTTCTACTGTTTCTGACCAACCCCTCGCCTCCCCTCATGTGTCAGTTTGTGATGTCGTCCAAAAACCATTCCCTCACGTTTATTTTGCATTTTCTGATATGTTTAGTCCAGGTTTGTCCTTAACTGTGTTTCTTCAATCAAGTTTTTGGATTGAGGACTTTTACTTTATCTTACAAATTCCTCAGTAAGTCTGTTTTATTTTTATACATCGTCTGCTTCTTGCATCCTGCATTTGGGAATCCTAGTCCCGTGAGCCAAGTTGTAACAATCAATTAATAATAAACACCCTTCTGGACCGTTTCAACAAGAATCAATGGAAGGAAATCTGGAAGCTAGTGCCAAATAGCTGAGTCTAAAAATGATTTTTGAGATTGGGTTTGGAAATAAATTGCATTATTTGACAGAACCTGGACTAATGGAAAGTATCTAGACATTGAACATGGGGGACTTAAGTGTCGTTATGTTTATTTTAAAGTGTAAGGCTGATATCTTGAAATGTAAACTTACCATTAAATACACATTCATTCATATCATTTGATTTAATATATACTTACCTAACCAAAATAAGTAGAATGGGATATATTTTGAACACAAAATAAAGAATTGGCTCTAAAATTCCAAGCCCCCTAGATTCCGAGATAACAGCAATTATTACAACCAATGAATGAAGCCAATACTAAAACATTTAGGATTATATATTCTACTTTTTGGACAAAAGACATCACACTTCTTCTTTTAGGTAGTAGTTCTACCTAAAAGAACTACTCACCCCACTGACCTCAACACGATCCCTCCGTTCTACCCACTCATACCGCCTCCTCCTTCCCCGGACTAAGCTCAGCGCCATGGGTGATCGGGCCTTCTGTTCTGCTGCCCCTCGTCTGTGGAATGCCCTCCCGGACCATCTGAGGGCTCCACAGACGAATGACACATTTAAAAAAGGATTTAAATCTTTCCTTTTTAGCAGAACCTATAACTTTAATTAACATTGCTGCTTTTTGGTCAGCCTTTTATATAGTTATTATTTTATGTTTTATTGATGCTTTTATCTGCTTTTACTTTGTAGCACTTTGAGATTTGATCCAAATGTAAAGTGCGTTATAAATTAAATGTATTATTATTTATTTTTATTATTATTATTATTATTATTACTTCATAGATGAAGCTCATCTTCTTTAAGTTCATAGTCCATATAAGGAATGATCCTGATGATGATAATGACCACTATACACGCTAACCAAAGCTAAAACAAAACAAATGTTACATGTTCCGTTCTGATCGCTGTGTTCACGTTGCCATGGCGACAAACAAAGTCAGTACACGCGATGGGAGTTTTCTTCAGCAGTTGTAAAACATCTTGTTTACTGTATTTTTGGGTTCTGTGCATGTTAGAGTCGGTATTAACTTTATTTGCTGTTTTCACGATGTTGATTAACGTCTTATGAAGTCACATGACCACACGACCCGGAAGTTAAGCCAAGCTAGCACGTCTGAACAGAATACCGTGACAGCTTTGTGTATGATATCTGTTTTATTCACTAAATGAAGCTTCACTTTTAGGTGACCTTCGTAAACACTTCCATCACCATCCTCCTCTCTCTCTTTTTCTTCATTCATCAGTTCTTCAAAGTACTCCTGTCCTTAATCACTCTAACCTGCTGCACATCCTTCCCATCTCCCAACCTCCCTCCCTCCGCCTTCCTTTTCTCCTTTCTTAGTGTCTAACCTCTCAGCTCTTCATAGGTCTCACGTTTATCCTTGTCTTCCTCACTCTTCTCGTCACACCTCTTTGAACTCCTGCCTCCTCTGTTCATCTCTTGTTCTATCTGAACCTCCTTCCACCACCAGGTCTCCTTATCTTCTCTCCTCTGTCCAGATGACCGATGCCATCTGGTAGTTCTTCACCACTTAGAGCTCGTCTTGACTCCTGCTGAAGTTCACACGACAGCTTTCCTTCCTCAGCTTCCAGCGTGTGATCTTCTGCTCTACCTCTCTTATCTACCTTCCTTCTCTCCATCGTATCAGCCAGCACTCTAACTTTCCCTGTCATTGTGCCGACACCTAAAGTTCCTCCTCTCACCCCCTCATCCCCATCCTCCCTCCTCCCTCCTCCCTCTCAACCTTCCCATCACAGATCTTTGCATAGTTTAACATTTCCATATCAATGAATATAATTTGCATCATCAATAGTTGCATCAATAAACAGATTTAACTTCAGCTTTAATTCTAGTTTAATATTATAGCCAAGACTTTTTCTCAGTTTGTTAAGAATTCTGACCGCTGGTGTCCGCCATTGCTGGCGACGCCCTCCAGACCGTCCAGTGTGTTGGTCCCAAATTTCATTTTAGAGCTTAAATTCATTTTTCAGTTATATCTTAAAACAATTTCTTTATTAATAATAATAATAATAACAATAATAGTTATTCCTACATTTGTTCTTATCACTCCATCAAGAGGCACACAAGGACAAGCAAATAAAGAATTTAGACGCTTGCTCCGTCTCCGTCGCCGGTTTGATGAAGAACAATATGGTCTCCTCTTCGTTTGAGGAACAGGAACGAACCCGAGGAATCTTAGATATATGGGTTTGTAACAGACGGTCTGTTCTAACAGAGGTCAGAGTTATAGTCAGAATTGGTTCTGATTCAAGGCATAGACGGTTTTCACTGAGGGTCATATTCTTGACTTCTTTCACTTTGATTCGCTGTTTTATGCAATCGTTTTATTTTGCTCCAAAGGCTTTTATCTCATCCCTCCTTCTGGTTCTCATACAGCAGACGTGAGAACCCACGGGTCAACTTCTCTGGTTCTGGTTCTCAACGGTTTTTTTTCTCTCTGTTGGGCAAAAACAACATTCTGGTTATTGATGAAACACAACTGGCTCTGTAGTCACCGTGATACCCGGACCGACCACACGAGGGCGCACCAACAGTGGAAGAAGAATAAGTTCTCCACACAGAACAGATTTAAAACATCAAACTGTTTCTACAGGAAAAAAGTAAGATAAAAACAATAATAAAACGTCTTAAGGAAACAACAATGAATACAAAATTATATAATATATGTTACTTTCAAGCCAAACTAGAGTCAGAAATGTGTTTTATGGAAGGCAAACACGGTTTTTCTCTGAGTTCCAGTTTATTATTCAGCTTGATCACATATTTGTGATTTTTCTTTTTGTCTGAAATGTTGTTGTTTTTTTGCCATAAGTTGTCATTTTACTCTGAAAAGCATTTAGAAACAAGTTTCAAGCCTTTTTAGAATCAAAAATGAATCACATTGAAGGCACAACACAAAGTTTCCCTTAAGTTTCATGTCTTACTCAGCGAGAAAAAATAAAAACCTTTTTTTTCTGACATTTTTGAATAAGAATAACTGATTTAAAAAAATAAATTAAATGTTTTATAAATTGTAACAAGTTTCAATCTTAGTTATAGTCAGAATATGCTCTCATTATTTACCTCCAATCACATACTTATACTCACTCAAGTATGTGAATACTCACTCATTTCAATTAAAAAGGCTGTTTTTTTACATTCAAGTATTTTTTAACCCTGAAAGCATTTAGGAACAAGTTTTCAGGCGTAGGAATTTTTTCAATGGCCATGGTTATTGCCTCCTTCTCGGCGGTCCCTTTGACCTGTGGTGTCCCCCTGGGCTCCATCCTGGGCCTCTTACTGTTTAGCGTATACTTGCTGCCACTGGGTCAGATTATAAACAGGTTCAGTCACATTCTTAAATAAGAAATAGTGACAGAAATTTAAATATCTGGGTCATATCATAAGAAATGATCCAACAGATGATTAGGACATTTAAAGACAGGGTCGTTAGTTATATGCACAAGCAAACATGTCAGCTCCCAAAAAGCCCAGAATGCAGCATTATTTTTAGCCTTCGCCAAACCCTGCTCTCAGTTCCCGTCAGACTCTCATCTAGATGATTTCTTAAATCATTTTTTTATGTTTGCTACGGAAACCCTTCTATGAGGCGAGTCCTTAATAAAGATTTGAATTTCATTTAATTGAGTTGAATAATGTGGAAACTGAGGCGCTTCACTGAAAATCCATCACAGAGGGGCAAAAAATCAAAAAAAGAATTGAATCCAAATAGGGCCGGTTTAATCTGAGGTATGGTGACAATTTATCCTTATTTTATTTACTCATTTTGTAGAATTTTGAAATAAAATAGTCAAATTACAGAAAAATTAAAGGTAGATCAGCATCATTTCTCTGTCTCCCTCTCTATCAGCGGTGATTCACGCAATCGTTTTTATTCACAGGCATCAACAACAAATTAAATCTCTACATTATTTACCAAACTACGTTGATTCATTTGCGTTTTAATTGTTATTTCTCATCCATTTATTGGAGTGACTGGATAAACGCTGATATCTGAACTATCGCAGTGCATTCTGGGACTGTAGTAGTTTTGGCTTTCACGCTGTTTCCAGTATTGGCGAAATTAAATATTGTTTTGCGGGCCGGATGTGGCCCGCGGGCCTTGAGTTTGACACATTTGGTGTAGACTCTACATCTTCTGGAAGTAAAACTACCCCCTGCAGTCTCAGAAGTGACCACCAGAGGGAGATATGTTCTTACATTGCCAACTATTCCAGCTGGGATACCACGGGACCACAACTGGACTCCACCACTCTTAAATTGACCGGATAAAGGACCCACGTGACCTTTGACACTTAAAAAGAATTCTTTAAGTTACAACAGAGGAGAAAGTATTATAAAGTTTCGTATCCCGGACAGGATCCGCTGCACAGACTCTCAGAACCACTGACCTGTACTGGTCTGTGGTTCTGTATATTTGATCATTTATCGTGCTCCCACTCAGAATTCTGATTCTACGTTGGACCTCATGACCCAACAACATTCGCCTCAGGGATTATGTTCTAACACAGCATCCAAAACAGGCATTTCCATCTCCGAAATTATGGGATAGCACTTTGAGAAGTAGGACCCTCATGTAATTCTTAACCCTAAAATGTCGCAAAGGAAAACAAAACTATGAAAAAATGATTTTTCTCTTTAAAAGTTTTTATTACTTGAATATCCTATAATATAATTTACTAACGGTTTGGTGGAGCTTGTTTTCTACACAGTAAAAAAAAGTTTTTTTCATGATGAATTTTTGTATTCCGTGGAAAAGAGTCAGTTTTGATAAGATTAGCTCAGACTTTTTTTTTTTTGTTTTTTTGGTAAAGCTTGTTTTTAGAAAACTATTTGACCCTTATTTGACTTCTTTGATTTTTTTCAAGTTACATAATTCTGTTGAGTGAGTCCTCACCTGCTTTAATACGCCAAAGAATCTTACCTATGGAATAGAAACTCTCTCTATAGCCATGGTTTATGCCTCCTCCTCCTGTAGCCCCCTTTGACCCGCGGTGTCCCCCAGGGCTCCGTCCTCGGCCTCTTGCTGTTTTGCATATACTCAAAATTAAAGGTTGAATTCTTTTAGTAGTTAAATATCCTGTATTCAGTCTTTGTGTCAAACTTATGTCCCTCTGGGAAATGTTTTACCTGGTGGTGCAACAGAAGACTTTTAGCATGTCTAAATAAAACGTTCAAGTATTATTAAGTCTAATAATTAAGTATCATTATTTCTCCTCCCACCTGCATTTTTTTGGTTTTTACCCCACACAAATGTAATTTACTTTGCAGTTGTTCCCTTCTTTCCTCCCCCCCCCCTCACACCATATCATTTTGACATTGCTACCATGCTTAAGAGGTTTAGGGTTGCCAAGTTATTTCGTTTCCAGCGCGTTCACTGATGTCATCAGGAATGGAGGAGGTTTTTTTTTTCTTCTTCTTTTTCTGCCAGCGGCGTTTGGGTATCCTGTTCTGAAGTGTGTTGCTATTATGTTGTTAGCTGTAACGTTTGTCACATCAGCGGAGGCTGCATATAGCTCGGAAACAAAATTAGATTTAAAACCTAAAACGACTCTTTAGCAGACCACCGACTTTGAAGCAGCAAAGGTTCTCTGAGGTTTTTCTGCTGCACTGTTGTTTTTAGAAGGCCGGAGCTTTTATGCGAGCAGCCCTGAGACATGCTAAAAATATGCTGTGGGAGATATTTCTCCATTTTGGGCCAAATAACCGCAAATGAAAAATCCCAGCAGTGCTCAGGCTCGGGATTTTTGACCTCTAGAATGAAATATTTCCCTTTCAGCTGCCGCTGCAGCTCCGCCGGGCCTCGCCGACTGCAGACCATCAGCTGAGGGTTGATTTGTTTTTAATAGGGCGGGATTTTAACATCCAACATTTTTCCATAATTGCTTCTTATTGCATCATTAAAAAGTGTTTTGGGGGAACCAAACACAATAGAAAAATACAAAAAAAAGAATACAGATTTCTTGATGATATTCTTGGCAGAAATATGTTGAATTTACAATCTGTGAAATGATCCCATCCTGAAAACACGGATACGCTCGACTAAAACCTCTTACACACTCAATAATCCCCAATACCTAACTTATAATTACAAAATCTATAACATGAGTTATTTGATGTTGGTTCAACCAAAACATTTATTCAGTTTGACGTCCAAATTTGAAGAAATTGATGATAAACATAGATAAATCAGAATATTCTAAATGAGGAAATTGATGATTTTCAGCCGCTGGAGCGAGAATAAAAACACATTTTAATCGGAGAAAGGATTTGCCTGCTCTGTAGAAGAATCATTTGTTGCTTTGACTTCATGTTCTGCACAGAAAGAAGAAACTCTGTGAGTTCTTCAATACAGGAAATGTATTTTATACCAAACCTGTGTTCCCTTTTTAAAGTGAGCAGATGTAACATAATTAAACGTGTTGAATCAACTAAATACAATTGATCTGAGTCAGAAATACATTTTTGAGCGAATCACACGATCAAGAAAGAAATACATATCATTTTATATAAAAACATTAAAAAAAACACAACATTTTAAAAATATATACACAATTGTATATAAAATGTTTTTTTTAAATGAATATATAAATAATAAAAAATTAAAATGTATATATAACATTTTATATAAAAATTAAATATAAATATATATATATGGGTAAATTTAAAACAATGAATTGAGTAAAAACCTGAACTGCAATGCATCAATTATCATCATCAAAACTGAAATAACGTTAAAAAAAAATTAGCCACATGATATTTATTAACTCCTTTTCGGATCCTTGTTGTCTTCTTTTCTGCATTAAAGGAGAAAAAACAGAAAATGTGACTTTATACACTCAAGAAAAGTGATTTAAATCAGATTCCAACAAAATACGATTCATTTAACAACAGCTTTATTTCACACAATCAAAACTCTTAGTATTTCATGGGCATCAAATAAGATAAGATAAGATCAGATAAGATCAGATAAGATCAGATCAGATAAGATAAGATAAGATCAGATAAGATCAGATCAGATAAGATAAGATAAGATAAGATCAGATAAGATCAGATAAGATAAGATAAGATAAGATCAGATATCTCATCATAGTTCAGTTCAGAAAAGGAAAAAGGTTTCGTTGTTTCGCTGTCATGTCGTCACGGTTACACTTATATGTCGTTATTATATTTAACACAACTCAGTTTGGTGGGAATCGTTTACATAATTGGATTAATTAAATTCAACAAATGAGTCAATGTATTTTCAGACTTATGTGAAACATGCAGGATTATATCGAATCACAGTAAAATATTTTAAACATGGATTATAAAGTGTCCAGCGAACTAAACCACTAAACAAAATAATTTTTCTTTTATTATTTATGTTGTTATGCATTAACTAATCTGGGACAGACCTCACGTGCTGCTGCTGCTGCTGCTGGGTGAAGTCAGACTTTGTCAAACCCATCAGCTTTGTCCGGTTTAATAAATCTTAAATATAATATAAATATGAATTAAATTGAGTTTTAATGCATTTATTCGTTTTTAACAACTCACAAAAGGTTTTTTTTTTTTTTAGTGTGTGATCTGAGCTTCCTTTGGTGCATTGGATGCGTCATCACCATCATCTTCATCATCAAAGTTAGGTCACGTTAGCAGATGTGACTTCTTTAAAACTTGTTGAATCAACAAAATTGGATTGTTTGGACTCAGTTTGACAGTTTTGAATGAATCACACAATCAAAAACGGCACATTTAAGTTAGTCATATAAATAAATATATATATATATAAGAATCAAACTGGAATCCCGTTCATCAGTCTAGAACGTTCGGCGCATTAAATGCGTCATCATCATCATCATCATCAAACTAAAGGATATATCCTTTAAGGTCATTGTTTTCTCCTTTGCATTTAAAATGCGCAGCTCTGCATGTGACTCCGGCTGAGTGGGGGAACCGGCAGCCGAACCCCGTGGAGCGGAGAGGAGAGGTGGAGCCACGGAGCCGCTCATAAAAAACCCAAAGCCTTTTCCTCGACTCACTGCCAAGGTGACGCGCTCCTCGGCTGACAAATAGCTCCGCGGCTCGCACACTCACACACTCACACACACTCACTCACTCACTCACGCGCACACAGTGGGCATGAACTCGAGCGGGTCCGACGGATTTTTGGTCGAAGGTTTGTCAGTAGTTCCACAATTTCGCTCCAAAAGAGCCGAATCTCTCCAGAAGTGACGCGTAAACCCAGAGAGGACGCGGCGCCGGACAAACGTACCTGCTGATACTCGGCTTCGTCCGGAACCATCAGGATAACTTGGGATCCACAGTTTTTGGGACTACAGAGACACCGCAGAGGGAATATGAGCGCCGGTTCGGTCCACTGAAGGAGTGATAATACGCGCTCGGTGACTGTTGAGGTGAACGCACGGCCAGATTATGCAGCATCCTTTGGACCTGGGGGCGCATTACTATCCTCCTGAAGTCCACCCGGACCACAGAACTCACCGCTACAGGAGTTTCATGATAGAGGAGATCCTGACGGATCATCCGGAGCACAAAGTCTCTGCTCCGGCCGGAGAACTCCTCAAGTTCGGGGTCCACGCTCTCCTGTCCGCCCGGCCCCTCCACAGCCAGCTGGGTAAGAGAGGCTCCTGACAAGATGACAATTTCTCTAGTAGAAAATGTAGAATTAGTCGTTTAATTTTTCTCCCGGAGAGGAAATCCTTCTCTTTTACGTCCGCTGGATTGTTTTTAAAGTCACGCCCGTTCAAAAAACAAAATTAAGAAAAAGGTCAGATACACGATGGGAGTAAATGTTTCAGGAAATAAAGGATAAAAGCGGTAGAATTTTTAAGTAGTGGAATATATTTGTGCTTGTTTTCATCCCCCTAAAAAAGAAAAAAGAATAACATTAAATTAAAGGGATGTTTAAGTTGTTGTTGTTGTTTTTGCGTAAAATGTGTAAAAAATTTGCGTCTATTCATGAGAGGTGGCGATTTTCTGCGCTGCAAATCAGGAAAAATCCACGTTTTACTGTTCAGTCCAGTCTACAAACAATCCATGTAATTGTATTACGCGGCTCATTTTCGTGTGAGCTGCACAGAATCGGAACCAACCACTGTCGTTATTTTAATTAATTCTCTTTTTTGAACTAAATACATTTTTCTGATCATGAGTAAAAACTTCCGGCGTCATTTTTTTTAAATTCGTGTGAAAGAGGCGGAATGATGCCACCTTATATTTTTGTTTGCTCAACTAATACTACACTCTAAAAACATGCTAATAACATTTAAAAAATTTGATTCGTTTCTTATTCATGATTATTGACTAAAATGCACGTTTTATTGTGGATAAAACGCCAAAACGCCACAATTTACATATTTTTAATTGTATTATATATAAATTTAAAAAATGATATTTATGATATTTTTTATTCTATATTGCCAAACTGGGTTTCCTTCTAACCTTTACTCTGTTCCACCTTAAAGTAAACTCCTGTTTTGATATAAAGTGTGATCGGATTGTCTTATTTGACATATTAAAGGTTTCATTTAGGATGATCTCATCATCACCGGTGAAGGCCATGAATCTGTGGTCTGGAATATCTTGGGGGAAAAAATCAGATAACTTCTTAAATGCTGGAAAATAATATAAAAAAAAAATGTGTTCATCTCCTCCTTCTCAGTGCTGAAAGCCGACCAGACCAGCCTCCTCAAGTTCCCCATCTCCCCGCTCTCCTGCTCCCTCGGCTCCCTCGGCTCCCCGCTCGGCTCCCCGCTGCTGTCCGCCGCTGCGGGCCTGCAGGTCGGCGTCGCGTCTCACCACCTGCCGCTGGACCTGCACCTCCGGGGGAAGCTGGAGCACGGAGGCGAGGGAGGCGGCAAAACCAAGAAGGGCCGCAGGAGCCGCACCGTCTTCACCGAGCTGCAGCTGATGGGCCTGGAGAAGCGCTTCGAGAAGCAGAAGTATCTCTCCACGCCCGACAGGTGCGTTCAGGGACCTCGCGTTCGATTGAGTTCTTGAATTGTTTGGGATTTATTGTTTTCTTCAATTCATCTATTCGGCAGGAGGGGATGTTTTCAGAGCTGACTGCTTTCATACTAAGGTCTGTTGTGTCTGGTTTTCCTCACAGAATAGATCTGGCCGAGTCTCTGGGACTCAGTCAGCTCCAAGTGAAAACATGGTACCAGAACAGAAGGATGAAATGGAAGAAAATCGTAAGTTATCCTTCATTGTGATGCTGATGCTTTGGTCCTTATTCTGTAATTAGTTCTTTAATTATAGGCCTGCAAGAACAATACAAACAAGGAGATTAAGGAGTGGGGAATTGAGTTGCTTTGTGTTATTTCAGCAGAATCAGGCGGGTTAAAGCTCCACATCCTGCATGCAGAAGATCCAAATTAGATGAACAGTTGAGAGTTGAGGCTTATTTTACTGAGTTATAACCTGGTGGAATAGAACACCTAAAACTACTTCGGTATTTAAAGGATATTGTGCTTTTTTTAAATTTTATTATTTAAATCTGTTGTCAGATATTAAATCAACCCACAGAAGACCCACTTCTTCTTCTTCTTCTGTTTTTTTAAAATCCAACCGTACATCGTTACATCTCTCTGCACATTGATCACCCTGCAGGTGCTGCAGGGAGGGGGTCTGGAGTCGCCCACCAAACCCAAAGGCCGCCCGAAGAAGAACTCCATCCCCAGCAGCGAGCAGCTCTCCGAGCAGGAACGGTCTGCCGCGGACGCAGACCCCCACTCTGAGGGCTCCAGCCCCCACTTAGACAGCACTCAGGAGGAATGACCCGGCCGCCGCGCGCGCCCACTCTGACTCTTAACGCGGGAGCTCCGGGACCCTCAGTGTGTGTCTGATTCTGAAAGGGGCCAGACTCTAAAGAGGATGCGCTGACGCTCCTGGACCGCGTTATTCAGTCTCCAAAGACTCGCAGGCCCCTGCAGGAACCTTGAACTGCACGCGCTGACATCCTCCGGCAGCTGTTGTAGTTGCCCCCCCATGCTCTCCCCCCCCCCCCATGGTGAACTTGGTGCTCTTGAGGAGGGAACTCGAACTTTGCAGTAGGTCTAACTTTTATACCATAAGGATCCACTCTCACTCATCTGTTTTTGCATTCCTTTCGTGTAACAATGCTATATTTAAGTATTAAATATATTTTCACTAATACCACTCTCCGTTTATTCGAAGGGAGCTTTTAATCCAGCCGTTTGCATGACTTTGATGATGATGATGGTGATGATGATAGCTCAGGCTCACCGGGCCTAATATGGTCACACACCACCTCGGCGAGAAAACGTGTCTTTGGTCTCCTCACACGTGTTTGCAGGTTATTCAGAATAATAAGGGAAGACTAATGAAAGTATTTCATGCAAAAAAGAAAAGAAGAAAAAAATGCATTTAAATCATGGCGGCCATCGACCGCTGGTTGAATGTTGTCATAATGTGATTTAGCAGGAGACACGCGTTTCTTGTTAAGACGAGGATGCACACGCGCACTGCTACTACTGTTCCGTATGTGGAAACAAAAGACAGGAAGGGAAACTGACGTCTTCATGGGAACTAATGGAAAACAGGGAAAAGAAACTCTTTTTTTTCCTCCCTTAAATGATATAAAAATGTTCAATTTCCTGCAGCAGGAAAAACAAGTTCCAATTTACCTGGGCTGATAAACACCATCACAACAATTTAACACTTGAACACACCTGAAGTTCATGGCATTACTTTAATCACTGTCTTATTATATGCTGGTAAATTCATATTACACAGACATAGAGTAATAAGTAGTAAGCTGCTGGTTTCGGAGGAGAAAAGGAAAATTCGGTGGAAAGTGTTCTTCTTCTTCTTCTTCTTCTTCTTCTTGTTCTTCTTCTTCTTCTTTTTATTGTTATTATTGTTGTTTTCGTTTTGTAGAATTGATTTATTTCAGCAGAAACGTTTTCTTAAAGGGTTGTGTGGATATTGGCAGCGTGTTAGTTACATTTAAATGCAGTTTTTTTAAATACAGAATAGATTTTTCCTCTGAGGCGTTCATGCTCCGAAAAAAAAAAAAGCGCAGAAAAACACGGAAATGCAAGAAAAACGAAACTTTATGCATTCCAATAGTATCTTTTTTATATTTAATTATTATAGCAATTTTATTCCTGCATCAGTTTTTCACATTTTTCCTTATTATTTCAGTAATTCCAAAGTCTTATAATTTTTTTTTTTAGAAAGTACCTAATTCGAATAAAAAAAGAAATAGAGGTAAAACCAGGTGTACAACATACCTGACAGAACTTTCTATTTAGTTTCATAACTTTGTATTTGTAATGGATGTTTAATCTTTAACTGAGGGAAATGTTGACCGTTATTCTTTATTCTTTTCTTTTTTCTTTTTTTTTTTACTTTACGCGATGTGTAAAAGTAAAAGTAAAGCCTTCATCACTCATTTATGATAATCATGAAACACTGAGGCCTCTTCCTATAACCTCTCAGAGCTCGTTCCCGCCAAAGGGCACTTTGTATGTGTGCGTGCGTGTGTGCGCGTGCGGGCGCGCGAAGCAGCGCTGCGGGCTGATGGTTCATCAGGTAACCTACCAAAGATTTAATAGAGATCAGAATAACATCTAAACTCTCTGATCCATGTTTCATGCTGCATTGAATTTTACGAACCTTATTATTGCTATTATTATTATTATTATTATTATTATTATTATTATTATTATTATTATTATTATTGTTATTGTTATAAACCCTACATCTATAGTGCAGCTTGATTTATGTAGTCTATAAAAGTTTAATAGGAATAACATCCGCTGTTAGTCTTAAACTACATAATTACAAAAGAATTCATCTGGAGCGCAGAAGAGAATCACAAAAATGTAACTGAGTAGAATAACGTCCAGAGAGGGAATTAAAACTACGTGTCACCATTATTTATTTATATGTTATTTTATTTATATAGTATTTTATCTTTTGCAGCTATGTGCCGCTTTCGGTTTTTTTAATTTTTAGCCATCACTTCTCAGCCGTTCAGCTCGTGCGTTCATAGAGAGAGAGAGAGAGAGAGAGAGAGACAGAGACAGAGAGAGAGAGAGGGAGAGGGATAGAGAGAAAGAAGGAGAGAGAGAGAAAGAGGGAGGGAGAGAGAGAGGGAGAGAGAGAGAGGGAGAAAGAATATGTATAAATCTTTATTTAAATCTATGTGACAATTTCTACATTTCACTCTTTATAATAAATGCTTTCCCCAATTTTTTGTTATATATTCAAAGTACATACATTCACTTACAAAATATAGATTCACTGTATATATATATATATATAAAAATATGTAATAAAGAGAGAAATGTAGAAATAGTGACATACATTTAAATATATATATATATATATATATATATATATATATATATATATATATATATATATGTACATTCACTTACACATATACATGATTAGATATATGGTATTAAATGTAGAATATTTTTGAATATATAATTTAAAAAAAAGGGAAAGTAATGTAGAATAAATAGTTAAATGTAGAAATTGTCACATACATTTAAATAAAGATTAATATATATTAATATATGTACTTTCACTTAAACATATACATGATTAAATACATATTATCAAATATAGAATATTTTCCTGATAAAATATACATTTATATAAAGATGAATATATATAAATATAGATATAGATACTCATATATATATATAGATGAATGGGATGCTTCAGAGGTCGGAGAGGTCAACAGTAAAGGAAGTGAAAGCAGAGATTTAAAAGCGGCTTCTTTTTAAAGTCTTTATGTTTTATATTCTGTGTGTTGTAAGTATTTCCACAGGCAAAGAATCTACAGAGGGATTGAAAACCTTCTGCGTAAAAGCATCTCGGTCCGGACAGGCAGCAGAATCACATTTGCAAACCAGAAAATAAATGACAGAAAAAAAGAAATGAGACTTTAAAGTGTGTCATGGATCAGTCACAGGAGTCGCCGTCAGAGATCAGGTGACGGGGTTGTGAGCGTCAATCAAATCAAATCCTCTTCATCCAGACGCGTCTCGGCCTCCTCAGACTCTCTGTGTTCCTCTATCACGGTTTAAAAGGGAAGTACTTTAACACCCTGTTCTGAATGGACCGGGTCAGAGTAGACCTGGTCGGCCCTCAAAGTGGACCCAGTTTTTCATTTTGGCCCCCCTTTGTGATTGAGTTTGAACATTTGACGTGTGTGCGCACACACACACACCAATGACAAACATTTACCAAAATAAAGTCGTTTTTTTAAGAGAAATAAAGTCGTAACTTTACAAGAAAAAGTCGTAACTTTACGTGAATAAAGTCGTAATTTTCATACTACTAGAGAGATGTTTTGCAATCTGGACTTTTGTCATGTCCTGTCTCAGGTGTTGTGCTCTACCACACACACACACACACACACACACACACACACACACACACACACACACACACACACACACACACACACACACACACACAGCGTCTTGAAAATTAGCTTAACAACAAGGATATTAAATAAAACAGAAGATTAAATCAACAAAACGTTGAGAAGCGTCTCTTTCAAATAAGGGACAGAGTTTTGTTCTCTTAACAAACGTGATTCTGTTTACATGCAAACCGGTTTCGCACGCCCCATCGTAGAGAGAGAGAGAGACAGAGAAGGAGAAAAGCAAAGATTTGCAAATTTAAATGAGATTAAGGAAAAAGTTCTGATTCAAGCAGCTGGTCAGCATTAAACAAAAGACACAATATCAACCAGCTGGGGCAAAAATTGGAGCATTTAGAAGCTAAAAATCCATTAATTTCCCAGAGAGTCTGGTGGAGCCCCAACATAGAGCAAGAAGAGAGAATAATGAAGTTCTGTGGGCCCAAATGGAATTATGCTCCTAAAATGCTGGAATAAATAAAAGATAATCCATAAGAATCTGGAGCCAATTCTCCTTAAAATGAAATTATGGGTAATTTCATTTTAGTATCAGAGATCTATTATGTTGCAGCAGGGTTTCATGGGAATTTTTCTCCTCCGTCAAAAAACCCCCAACTGGCTTTAACAGGAGAGAAATGTTTCTTTTTTTTCTTTGCAACTCCACAACATGCCACAAATGTTTAACTTTGATGATGTTTTAAAAGGTGAACATACGACCATGTTGTTGAAATCCTGCGTTCAGAACCGGCATATAAGGCACCATCATCAAATAGTACAGGTGTAAAATGGGGCGAGCTCTTCCTTCAGTCACGGAAAAAACCCCAAAACATGCTGAAAATGTGCAAAATCACGATTTCACATCCGAGGATAAAGTTGAAGAAGGATCTTTCCTGCTCAGGATTTCTTATAGGGCTCAAAGGCAGCTGTTTATTCTAAAAGTTATTGGCTGGTAAGGATCAGCCAGAACAAAAAAAAACAAGAAAAAAAAACACCTCGGAGTCTCCGCTTGTGATCCAGCAAACATCGAATTCACACTCTACAGGAGGAGGCTAAATATAAAGTAAATACTCTTGTGTTTGATTCTCCAGTTTACGCCTTTGTTTGTTCTTGACTTTGGCCTTTTAAAGGATCGTGATCCTGTATGAACAGACTGACAGGCGGTTCGTCTCCCTCTCCTCCTGTTTGCGCTGCCTGAGATCTCTATGCTGGGCGTTTCTTGACCTTGAGGTTGAGGTGTTGCCCTCGAAGCTTCAAGTGTGCGAGGTCATCTGGTGGTGAACGTCGGCGCAAAGTGCTAGAAACTTAAAAGGGAGGGGGGGGAGAAAAACGAGAGATCATCCACTTCCACTTAAAAAATGAGAGGTCCGAAGCCTCAGCGCATGAAAATGAAACATCCTCATCTGTGTCCGCACACAGTACCTCATTTTCTGCCAAATCTTATTAAAAACAAAACTACAGTCATTTTAAATGAAATCTCCCAACGCTTATTTCAGTATCCTTATAATGCGCAGAACAAAAAGTACGGGTTATAAAGTATTGATTTTTGATTATTGCCTAGATGGTGAAATAACCCTTTAATGTCATTTTCCTCTCATTTTCACTCATTCATGATTTTGGAGTCTCTTATTTATAATTGGAAAATGTGACGGAACCCACATTGTAATCTGGCGAAAGAGTAAGGGGCCAAGGACGGCGCCCTGGGGGACACCACGGGTCAAAGGGGCCACAGAGGAGGAGGCGTTAATAATGGCTGCCGATTCCAAACGTTTGGGGTTTTTTGCCTCTGAAGCCTAAATAAAAAATATTACGACTTCATTGAACCCAAAAAAAAGTCTAATGAGGCTGAAAGAGTTTTCAAAAAACATCCAATGACAACTTTCCATAAAATACAAAATTTCATCATGAAATTAATTCAAAGTTTTTTTTTTAACCGTTTAAAAACATTCTTTGTGGATTTCATGATACATTTAAAGTGTCTAATAATAATAATCATATTCATTCATTTCATCATCCGTTGGATTCATTTTCACCAACAGTTTTTACTAAATGACCCCCAACCACATGCTTTTGCACGGATCATCTTTCTTTACACGGTGGTCCTCAGTTTAACCCAGATGACCCAAAAGTTCTGAACATATTCCACACACACAGAGCCGCCAGCCGCCAACCGCCGTCGCCATCATCCTCATCCTCTGAGCAAATGGGCTCATCAGTACCGGCCCAGAATGTCAGAACTCTGTCAGGACGTGATCACATGCAGATTAAAGACAGGTTAAACTAAGAATCAGAACCGAGGTCCGAGGAAAGAGAAAGAAAACACAGCAGCACATCTTAGAAACAAATTTATTACCGCCGGCGAACGGGACCAGGTGAGAGCGTGAGGTCGCTGCAGCGGGCCCCGCCGACCCACGTGTGCACATCCTCCTCTCTCCTGGGCCCGGCGTTGGACAGCGTCGACTTCCGACATAAATTACAATCAGGAGGAAGAGTCAGACGCCAGGAATTTTTCAGATTGGGAACATCCTTACTCAACGCAATTTAATCATTATGGGGGAGGGGAGGGGGGGCTTTGTGGTGGCATGATGGCGCTCTGGTGCGAGCAATGAGAGCTTGACCCCAATTTTGCGGAGCGGGTGTTTATGGAGTCAAAAGGTCCGTGCTTAGACAGAACCCAGGCTGGGGGTCCGAGGGAGGGGGGGCCCCAACGTCCGCCCAGCCACGCACAGGAGAGTCTCTCCACGATTAAAGAGCCCCTGATTAATCTAACGTATGTGCCAGAACTGCACATGCGGCGTATGATCCCAATTAGACCGAAACCCGACTCTGTGCAGGCCCGGTCTCACGTCAGCGCCGCCGCTCCTCTCTTTGTTTTCACTGGACGCTCCCCGACGACACGCCCACTTTTATAAGGCTGTTATAAGATTCTGCTGCGGGAGTTGGTTCTGAGCGGAGGGAGGTGGTTCTGAGCCGAGGAAGGTGTATCTGAGCCGAGGAAGGTGGTTCTGAGCAGAGATAGGTCCGTTCTGTTTGCACTAAACTTGTAATAAAAATGAATCTTACATTCTTATATTGTCATAATATCGTCTCACATTCTTGCAGTGTTACTTATCTTGTTTTTATATCTTGTTTTTATATATTCGTATTCGTCTTCCACTCAAACACTTTTTTAAAGGAGAATCCGCGGCGAACCAATTTCCCCGCGGGGGATCCATCAACGTTTCTGATTCTGTCGTACGAAGCAGCCGTGAAAGCGGCGGCTTTCATTCACATCGGGGCGATTTGATGAATCTGACGTGAGCGTGATTTTGAAATAACTGTGTGTGTTGTTTCATGAAGGGGCTGTTAACCAGAGGTCGCCTGAATATCTGCAACGTTTGAGTTCGTCTAGAGTTTCCTACAGGCTCAGATCCAGTTATAGAAGTCGGGTTTTTTTATGGTGCAGAGGTTGGATTCCCGTCCAGGCAAACTGGACAAAACCTCAACAAAACCCTCACACGTAACTTTTTGTTTTATTTTCTCACATTTCTCTGATCAACCATCAGCCGTCGCCAAAAAAAAAGCTCCAGTAATAGAACTTATCATGAAAGACAAAATCGAAAGACAAAATCGGCATAAAGTTCATTTAAGCACATTTTGGGTCTCTGTTTCTTAACTTGAAGCCACAACAAAGTCTAATAAGGGTCAAATACTTTTCTAAGAACATGCTTTAACAAAAGAATAAGCTAATCTAATTAAAACTGACGGTTTTCCAGGAAATTCAAAATTTCATCATGAAATACATCTTAATTCTTCTATAGTTTAAAAAATAGGTATTATTGTCTCGTGTAAACGAGATGATTATCGCACACGATGAATTCAGAATTCATGTGAAAAGCGTTAGCGTAGCTGCTGCCTGTCGTCCTTCAGTATGTGCAGTCAAAGACTCCTGCGGATGACGATCCCATATCTACGAGCAAAAGATGACTATGGAACTTGTTTTTTCTGTTCATGCGTATGTTTCCTTTCGCCGCGTAGTGTATTTTTACGTGCTCTTATTTTGAAGGATCACAAAGGTAGTAAAGGTTGGTCGGCATTGTGTATGTGTTCGGACTTGATGAAATTGACGTACGGTCCTTCCTCCTCGTGTTGTCTTTTTCTTAAACCAATAGTATAACATAGTGAAAATAAACTTATATATATATATACATATATATACATATATATATACATATAAAATGTTTTTCATTGCAGTTGAAGAACATTCAAACTGATGCTTTGGGTCGTCACTCTAATAAGGCTTTAACTTGGAACCCCATGTTTACGCGAAGACCATCCATAGTTTTGTTTATTTAAATGGCTCCGTATATTTACGGGTTGCCTATAAAAAATCAGAAGGTAAGGATTTACTTCTGTTTTATATTGATAACTGTCAAAAAAGTGTGTTAACCCTTCGGTGCCGGCCCATGTGGCATCTCCCGGCGAACACAGCTGATTAAACTTCCCTTCAACATTGAATCAGCTGTTACAGCATGAGCGAACACAGCTTCCACTGACAGACGCATCTATAATGGAGGCCCTCCGATCAACATGGAAAACTCTACTACCAGGTGATTTTCCTCTCAGGTTCCAGTTGCACGGACTAAAAACTAGCATTAAAGCTATCGGTCCATCAGGCGACTGGTCTCGGCTCGTTGCAGAGCTCGGAAGTTAGCATCGACTTTAGCAACAAGTCTCCATGTGCTCCTGGAGAAACTCCATAAATTCAGACGGAAACATTTTCTGCGAGGAAATAATGCCGAGTTAAACAAGTTACTTCAAGCGTCTCTGTTCAGCCCACTGAGGCCCAAGCTCCACCCCAAATAAACAACAAAAGAATCAAAGGTTAGAGGCACGTCAATAGTCTTATTTTATTTCATTTTAAATGCTGTGAAACATGGAACGTCACCAGACTTTAATCACCTCTAGGAGATGCCAAAAACTACCTCTGGGTAAAATCTTATGCAAATACCTTCTGTAGTTTTTTCGTAATCCTGCTCACAAAGAAACGTGAAAAAATAACCCCTTTTGTAAAGATAATATAGTTATAAACATTTGTTTGTCAGCTCTTTGCCACTAAGGGTAGAGGACTTTTGACGGGTGGTCGGTCTGATGTCACTGCCTGAAAACGTTTGTTTCATTTCATGAGACTTAGATTTAAAAAATATATTTGTTATCATTTAGACTTTTTCATTCCTTTTAATTCTGACGTAAGGATGGTGGGGGTTAACAGGTACCCAGTGAGGGGTTAACAGGTACCCAGTGAGGGGTTAACGGGTACCCAGTGAGGGGTTAACAGGTACCCAGTGAGGGGTTAACGGGTACCCAGTGAGGGGGTTAACATGTACCCATTAAGGGTATAACAGGTACCCAGTGAGGGGTTAACAGGTACCCAGTGAGGGGTTAACAAGTACCCAGTTAGGGGGTTAAGAGGTACCCAGTGACGGGTTAACAGGTACCCAGTGAGGTTGTTTAGCAAATACCCATTGAGGGTGTTAACTGGTACCCAGATAGGGGTTCCTGTTAATCACTGTTACCCAGTGATTAACAGGTACCTAGCACCTTACTTGGCTCCAGGGCCCTTTTCAAGGATCCTCCAGCCACGGCGCTCTTGAAAATACTGTTTGAAAACAACAACATAATTTTTTGTGATGAACTGTGACCTCATTGCTACAGTGATTAGCCATAATATTACAACCACTTAGAGTCAGAATGACATTGATTATCTCGTTATAAAATTGCCTTTCAGTGGGTGAGTTATAACAAGCAGGAAGTGAACCTTTTGTCCAGACGTTGGTATGAACGAATGAATGAATGAATGAATGAACGAATGAACGAAAGAATGAATGAATGGATGAATGAATGAATGAACGAACGAATGAACGAATGAATGAATGAACGAACAAATGAATGAATGAATGAATGAACGAATGAAATGACTTCTACCTTACTGAAAAGGAGTAGGAAGAAGTAAAACTCCTTTCCCACTTCCCCTCTTTTATCTCATATATCATCATCAACATCATTATCATAAAAAAGGAAAGATAGACGAAAAATAAGGATCTGAGTGTTTTTAAAAAAAAAAAGCCAAACTGACGACACGGTACCCACCAAAGCCACTGAGGGGTGAAAGTGCGACAGGTCGTGGTTTTCCGAGGCTAGCTGGTGTTGTCTGATTCCCCAGAGGAGCCACAGTAGCACAAATAGCTGAAAAGGTTGAGGCAGCCAACTACAGGTGAGTCATTTACCTGGGGAAGAGATGGGCTGAAGCTGGTTGTTGTTGGTAAGGTTCTGCTGGAGATGTTGGTTCTGACCTTCATGTAGATGTTACTCAGACACGTACCACCAGCTTAAACATTACTGCAGACAAGCCCTCCATGGAAACCTATTCCCTAAAGTCAGACTCTACGGATCATCGGCCTCCAGCTTCTCCAGTTCAATTGAGAATCTGTGGGATGTTCTGGACCAACAAGTCTGATCCACGGAGACTAAACCCATCAACTCACTGGACTGCTGCTCACATCGAGGAACCAGATACCGCGGCACACCTTCAGAGGTCTGGTGGAGTCCACGCTTCCATAATGCCAGAAGCGACACAGAATCAGGCAGCTGGTTATAATATTACGGCTGATCAGTGTGTATCCTCAGTAGAAAGCGGCTGCGATGAAGTGAGAGACCCAAACCTCTACAAATAAAAACAAATCATGTGCACGGCTATAAAAAGTAGCAAGAAGTCGTATTTTTTCCTAATTTGGGTGAAGCGAGCTTTTAATATCCCAGACGCGACCAGACGACTGGAAAAGCCTGGGCTTGTCTAGGATGGCGGACGGGCTGCCAACCAATCAGAGAGCTCATGGCTCATGCTGAGGTATCGCTCACCAACATCATGGTGTAAACATACACTGTACCTAAAAAAAAAGAAAAGTTCTGTTAATGATTAACTCAAGTGAGTCTCACTTCTACCTGATAATTAATTATCCTGGCAGTCAGCTGCCCTCACATTAACACATGCTGCTTTCAAAGACCCCCAGCCTCATAAATAGGTCAGTGTGACTCCCATTCATTCCGGGGGTGAGCTCTCAGGGCTCCGAGCTCCGCCGGAGGGGGGGGCGCATGAAGTCAACCGCAGGGCAGCATTTGAAGTGTCAGGGAATAAAGTCCTCCCTGTTCCTCTCTGTGCAGCAACTTGTGCCAGTGAGTGGGCACTCACCCACGGCTGCAGTTCAAATAAATACCGGTTATTTCTGCGTACACCCGGACCCCCGAGTCACGTTTTTATAGAGCAGGGGGACCGGAGCGGACCCTCGAGCTGCCATATCCATCTTTAGAGAACATTCGTAACCCCGGGACATCATGTATCTACAATTATTTAAACGGTCCGCAAAACAGTCTGTGAGGTCACCAATGATTGGCTGGGAGTGTCAGCTGACCTTCCTCCGGTCTGCAGGTCACATTTGAGCTGTTTTAAAACATAGTTTCCACCGGTGGTAATTGATCCGGTTTCATGTTCCACTTATTGATTTGGTATATATATTTTATACCCTCAAGTAAACCTCCCTATTAAATTTGTTTCAATTTATTTTCGATTTTAAAATATAAGTTATTCCATAACTTAAAATGAATTCCTTAAATGTATTATTATTATTATTATTATTAATTGTGAGTGTCTTACTCATATCCATATCATCTACACTCTAAGAAATAAAAGTCACCTTAATTTAACTTAATTATGTCCCAGGTCCAACAGAACTATGTTGAAAACACATTTAAAAACATGAATCAATACTACATACTTTTAAACAGAATGTCATTAAACTTATTAAAGGGCCAGCTCACACAGTTTTAGTCAATGTAATTACCAAAGTCGTATTTTGTTTATTTATCACAATTATCTTGATTGCACTAAATACAATTATGTAATCGTCAAATCTACTTATGATCCTAACTATTGCATTAATTAGATTAAATTAATCCCTTGGTTTAACTATCAAAGATACAACTATGTTGTTCTTTCAACATTAAAAGTCAGGTAATGTAAAAAAAACAAACATCCATGTTGCCTTTACTGAACAAAATTATTTTGCCTGCACTGTATTTCCTTTTTTTTTTTTTAACTGAATTATGTTGAATTAACTTATAACATTGAAATTAACCCAGAAATAATTTGCAATAACTTTAATGCGATGAAACTCCCTTATTTTAATGGTAAAGGATGCAAAGTACATTAAATTAATCTAATGACAGGATTATGTCGCATGTACTAAATACAATTATATAATCCTCAAACCTACTTATTTACATAACTACTACATTAAGTTGATTAAACTGTCAAAGATCCAATTATCTAGTTCTTTCAACATAAAAAATTCATGTACTCCAAACCACATCCATGTAGCCTTTATTTTATCATGCACAATTATTGATTTATTTACTTTTAAACAGAGTAATGTTGAGTTTACTAATCTTAATCAAGTAACTCCAACATCTTTTAATATTACATTAATGAAACTTCCCTATTTTAACGGTACAAGACTTTTAATTTTCTCCCGTGAGTCACAAATAACGGTTTAAGTCTCATCACTTATTGATATTACTTTTATGTTCATGTTTTCAGATTTTTTTTAAGGTCTCTATTCTATTTATTCTTTCCTTTGAGAACTGAATGGCCAACCCAAAAACTTTTAAACAGATTAGGATGAATGTATTTGGAGAAATGGATCTCCTTAGATTCTGGTGTGGAATCTGGATCATCATATAGAATGAAGAGTTCTGAAAGATTCTGTACGACTGCAGGATGAAAAATGCCGACACGCTGTAAAAAAGAGAATCATTTGATGAACTCAATAAATTACTGCTAGTAAAACTCAATTAAATGAAGTGATTCTAACTTAAATTTATAAGTTAGACTCAAAAACACTTAATTTCATTTAGGTTACTAGTTGAAGTTATTTTATTTAAGTTTTTCTTTTTACAGTGCATGATTGGACCCCGAAAGATTAAAAAAGGTGAAATTTCTTCTAATCTCCTTTTTTAAAAAAAAAAAAAAAAAAAGCCCGATTTCACGGTTTTATCTTCAGAAACTACAAAACAGTAAATGAAAACGAAAATGACATCATTATATTCCTGCAACGTTTTAAGATGAATATTACTTCCACTTAAAACAGAATTGTTGGTGATTAAAAAAAAAAAATTACATAATTAAAATAAGTATTTAAGACTTAAATGAATAGGTTGGACTAAAATATCACTTACTAATTTAAGTTACTAGTTGAAGTAATTCATTTGAGTTCATCAATAATTTTCTTTTTACAGTGCATGATTGGACCCCGAAAGCCTTAAAAAAAAGAAATTAAGGGAAATTCCAGCTTTGGAGATTTTTACAAAGCTCTTTAAAAACATTAAGTTCTCCCAACGGACATTTTTGACTCCATAGAACTGAATTTAATTACGTGTTACCATAGAACTTGAGAACTTTTTCTTTTTACAGTGCGATGCTTGAAAAGATTTATCGCGCGTATAAATCCGATCTGGATCAAAGTAATGTTTTCCCAGTCTGCTGACCCAGAATGTTTGAATTTAACGGGTTCTAGGAAAACCCACCGCAGCCGTGTTGAAAATAATAATCAGTGAAGCATATACAGATTCCAGGGTTTGGTTTTCAAGGTCAGAGAGTCAAATGATGAGGGTCAAACGGTCGTAGGTTGTTTCTAGGTGAAATGACATCACTCAGCTGGCAGAGGGTTTTTTTGTATTTTTTCAAAGATGGTTTTAACCCTTTCATGTCCTGCTCAGCTGTTTGGTTGAGTTTATTTCAAGTCTGTATTTATGTATATGATGAAGAGTAAGGGGCCGAGGATGGAGCCCTGGGGGACGCCACAGGTCAAAAAGGCCACCGAGGAGGAGGAAGAGTTTTTATTCGTGGTTATTGAGAAAGTCCGATTCAACATGTAGATTTATACTTTTGTTTGGTATTTTAAATCCTGTGAAAACTTCATAAACAGAATTATTAAACTTAAACCTCTAAAATATATACATATAATAGTAGTATTGGTACTGCAATATATATATACACAATAGTTGTAGTGGTAATACAATATATATATGTATACAATAGTAGTAGTGGTATGATAATATACATGTACAATAGTAGTATTGGTACTACAATATACACATACAATAGTAGTAGTGGTACTACAATATACATATACAATAGTAGTAGTGGTACTACAATATACACATACAATAGTAGTAGTGGTACTACAATATATTTATATATATATATATATATACTATAGCAGTAGTAATTCAAAGAACCCAAAAAGACTTGAAGACATGGACCAACATCCCTTTTGGAGAATCAATTGTATAAAAATAAACGTTGTCCCTCGTTCGCATGAACCAGATAAAGTCTGTCAACAATCACATGATTGTTTATAACACACTATATGTTTGGAAGGATGTGAGGAAATATTTCAACATCCATTCTTCTAGTTCCGTTCCCTCTCCTCTCTCAGAACCCAGAACTTTAGTCGGTGTCTGAGTCTATGAAATCTTTCGAGCAAACTAATTTTCACATTCCTCGAGATTTAAAAAAAAAATACCTCCAGATTCACCATTTCATAAAATCTCTTCTAAAGAAAGAAAAGATCTGCTGGAAAAATTGACGAACCGTCACTCTGAGGGGAAAAAAAAGTATCTTTATACCTTTTGTACCCTTGAATCTCGATACGTATTTGTACCTTATAGAGACAATTGTGTACCTATATATATATACATATGTATATATATATATATATATATATATATATATATATATATACATATATGTTATTTTTGCAAGGTACCTCATCCATAGAATCAATCGTGAATGAATCAACTTTTTTTGTTGCTGTTTTCGGTCTAAAAGCTCACTCTCTCCTGATCTACTCTCCTGACACATACTTTTTACTGACTGGGAACACACATGTACATTTTTGGACCCCATTATGGTATATATAGTTACCTTTAGGTCCAGTAATCAGCCCTAGAGGCGTACATTACTGTAGTTTCAAGCTTTGGGGACAGAAATGGACTCCTACTGTTTCCCTATTTCTGAAAGTTTCGTGGTCGCTCAAAGGAGTGATCTCCAAGACTCAACCTCTATTGCTGCACTCTGACTCTTCTGTTTATGACTCTCTGTTGTGGGAGCGTGATCTGGAGGTGACATTCAGCTCGGCGGGCCGGACTAGAACTTGTAAAGGGACTTTCCCGAAACGTTCTTCAGTCGCCGGCCGTACATGAACAAAACCTTCAGTTTTTTCGCTAGGACGTATCTGTGAGAGGATGTTCCCAGGAAACTCCCACGCCTAACAATTCCTTTATATCTAACCCAAAACGGCATCTTTTTTGCGACGTTCTGCTCCTTCTGGAGCAGAATTCTGGAGATTTTGTGAACCTCACGCTTCTTCCAACAGAAACTCCGACTCGCCAGTCCCTATAAGGCCGTGGCGGATGGTTCGGTCCGTACATGTCAATAATTGATCTGTTTATCTCCCGAGGCTTTGTTGTAATCCATCTTTGTATATGTTTCTGTTTCTGGCTGATGCAGCATTTCTTCTTGTTTTTGGTGTTGGATTTGCTTTATATGTGTTTATATATATATATATATTTTTTTCTTTTTCTTCTTTGTTCCATACATTTTTATGTTTGACTTTTGTTAAACTGTAAATTCAATAAAAAATACAATTAAAAAGAATATGAGTGTTATTCTTGAAATACGTAATCTTATCCTGAAATAATTTAATCAGTCAGATTCTCTTTCCCTGTTTAAAAACAGGCTTCACCATTAATCCACCATTTGATGGTAAAGTTTGAATTTGTAAGATGTTCAATTAAAAAAAGTCCCAAAGAAGTAAAATATGCAAAACAGATTCACCATCGGGTTTATTTAAGAAGATTAAAGGGTTGATCGTCCATAGTTTTCAATTTTATTCCTATTATTATTATTATTATTATCATCATCATTATTATTGTTATAATCATTATCATTATTATTATTATTATTATTATCATTATCATATCATTATCATACTCCGTCATGCAGACCTTTTCATTAGTATGTGCTCTGACTGTGAGGTCATACTATGGAGGAGGTCACAGTGTTTTCTGCGTCATGAGGAGATGAAGGAAGATCACGTCTTTTCAGACCACGTCCTCTGAGGGATGCAGCTCCTAGAATCGATGTGGAGCTTCAGGCTTTTTCTTTTTTCTTCTTTTTTTTTCCCAGCCTGCCCTGCCAGAGTTTCTCCCGCTTCAGGACTCAGACACGGAGAAAGAACTTCCAGAGGTGGTTGTTTTTCATACCCGTGTTTATGAGCAGCCCATAGAAAAGACACGTATTTATATAGAAACACACAGTAATGGGTTTTTACTTTCAATGCTATTGCTGCCTGGAGAAAAATGTGAATAGCACTAAGAGAAAAACTGGCCACCGTCGTCCCGGTGCCCCTCATTCTCAGGCCTAATGGAGTCGTGTCAAAGTAAAGTTTCCTCCTGCAGGTGTCAGGTGATTTCCTGTGTCTCAGATCACAGCTCTCAGTCCTGCAGCTTAATGGCAGTAGGAATTAGAGGACGTAAACAAGAGCACATCAGCCCGTCAGCTCCGCCGCCATGATGATGCCCACCCCTCCTCCTCCCCCCCCCCCCTCCTCCTCCTCCTCCTGTCAGCTCTTTGAGCACAGTTTGCAGGAAACTTCAGCCGGCGTGATTGATTGGAGATGGGCGATTCCCCGACTTCATGCTTGTATAAAGCAAGACAGCTGCTGGGAGAAATCAAATTCCTGCAGGAGCTGGAGAAACATATTTTTTCCATCTGTTTAACGTGGTGGACGGCGAGTAAATAAAAAAACATGGCAAGTTGTGGCAGGAGGTCAGCGGAGCCCTCATTATATAGCAATTACAGCGCAAAACCCCTTCCCTCTCAAGATCCAGCTTGAAAGCCGGACCTACTTTCTCAGGCTTTTCAAAAAAAGTCGCACATGACAGTGATCTATCTTTGGCCACAACCTCGGCACTCGTGTTACCCATGATGCACAGCGGCAGACTCTTCGAGCCATCATTTGTTTGTCTGAGGGATTCTTCTGTAATTTACTCTCCAGAACAAATCTTTTACCTCTTTACAAATATTTCCCAAAGCACTTCCCCTCATGACAAGCCAGTTAAACGCTTAGCAGTTTGGACCGCCGGGTCCTTTCTCCCCTCCACATTTTTCTGAGGCCACTTCCCGACGCTTACTTTAAACAAAATTCAAATGACGGTTAGTCATACCCACTCGTGAGAGCTGTTTGGACTGGGCCTTCGCCGCAGGAATCTTATCACATCACGTCTGCGTGGAAACGGTTTAATTTCTCATCAAAGCTCGCCATAATTCATTACGGATGTGTTCGTATTTAGATGCCGGTCGATAGCTTTTGAGCGTTTTTTTCTTTTGGTGCAAAGCAGCAGCCGTGCAAAAGCACTCTGTCTTAAGTGATAGAGATTATGAAAACAGATGAAACCCAAGCTACGGGAAACGTGGCTGGACCAGCGGAGAAACGCCGTGAGAAAACATTAGAGCCCTTTTGGAGCCGCTGCACTTTTGACTCCTGATTCTTATCATTCGGCGTGACTCATGGAGCCAAACGGAGCAGAGCAGAGGCGATTATGTGGAGTTATGTTCAAATCTGAAGTATCCGAGGAGGTTTGTGTTTTCACTCCCTGCAGGTGGATCGGCTGCAGAAGCTGCGCTGAAGCACCACTTGATCCTCTCAACGGTTCTTTTCTAGTCGAGGAATCGGGAAGGCTTCCATCTTACTCTGTCATTCCAGAGGTTCAGAGTGCAGCCCCAGACTTTTTTAGCGCCCTGAGCGTCATTTAACCGTATGTTAACGACGCCGACAGCAAGCCCCCAGCCCAGAGCGTTGTACAAGCTAATCCCCCTGATTGAACTTTGAACTTTTTTTTTGTCTTTATTAAAGAAAACTTCCCTTAGTGAGTAAAATATGACTTATTAGAGTGAAATATGAAACATACTAAAACATGAAATGTACAGGAATGGACCTAAAATGTTACAAATGTTCCTCTGAATCGTTTCCCTGCACCTTAAAAGAACATTTTTTGCAACCGTAAATGCAAAAATGTACCTCTATGTAGTCATTAATACCTTAAACCGCCATAGAATTGGTACCTGATGAGGTTCGGGTCGGGTGGTGAAAGTCATTTTTAGTTAGTCAGTATATAATTTTGGTCTAAAATGTAATTAAAGAACCAACCATTACCTTATTTAAAAAAATTTTTTTTTATAAATAGGTAGCAAAATCTATGTTTGACACATGAGGATAAAATCGTACTTTCAGAACATTTACTTTCTTAAAACTGATTCTTGCCCTTATGTCATTTCATTCCATTATGAATAAATTTCTTTTTAATTTAACAACATACAGGAGCAAAAAGTTTCTCACCTCATGATAAATTCAGATTGTCTATGATATTAAATTCATACATGCAGAAAAAGAGAGAAAACAGAAAAGAAAAAGAAAGTTTATTCCAGTGTCGGTTTTTACTTTGGTTCTGCTCCGTCCAAAGATTCTGATGGAAAGAGTTCTGGATCTTCAGAACCCCGACTCCACATGCCAGCGAGGCCGGAGGATGGATTGTAATTATATCGTCCGGGTCATATTTTCATGACAGCGTTTAATGCTTGCAGTTTGTTGATAATGACCTGAATCAGTGGGGAGTTCACGGTAGTAGTGGTAGCCTCATCGACAGGCAGTCCAAGAAAAATAAGTACCGCACACTTTGACTGACAGGTGATCTCTGGAACGTGTGCTAGCAAAACACCGCAGCCGTGATCACTGGAGATACTGACAGCTCTTTGCACCGCACTCATTTATTTTCCCACCTCAACAAAATGGAATAAAAGCCTTACATTTAAATCTAATTAGCCAATCAGAATTTATCAGAATGAGCCAAAACTGAAAGCATTTTCATGGGAGACGGGTTTTATTCCCTCGCTGTAGTTGGAGGCGGGGTTATGGGGTCTCTGGGGAATGTTAACAGTAAATACGACTCGATGGCGTGGGATGAGACGGCGACTGCATGCGGTTATGAGAAATTGATGGATGGATAATTAGAAAAGAACTCATTGATTTCATCCCTCCGCCAAGGCCCAGCAGTCCTTTTTAATCATCTTTAATCCTAATCCAAAATCCAAAAAGTCACAAATGAAAAAAAAAGAAAAAAGTATCCACCCTTTGATACTTCTTCAAAAGTCAGTGGTTCATTTTTTTGCTTTATTCCACCATGAATCAAAGTTTCTTCATGGATCCATCCCTTTTTTTCAAAATCCACTCCATCATTTGGGGAGTTCTTCTATGGCGCTGCCCCAGCCTTCGACCCAGTATCACGGTTAACCGTCTAGTTACTAGAAAGTTTATTCCAGTGTCGGTTTTTACTTTGGTAAAAACCGACACTGTAGTAGACATAGTAGTTTCTGTCTAGTTTTGTAGGATGGCAGAACTCCCTGGATGGACTATGTGTCTCGTCTGGAAAAGGAAACGCCTTGGGATCTCCCATGATGAGATGAAGGATGGAGGGATGTATGTATGGATGGATGGAAGGATGGATGGATGGAAGGATGGATGGATGGATGGAAGGATGGATAGATGTATGGATGGATGGAAGGATGGATGGATAGATGGATGGATGGATGGGTGGAAGGATGGATGGAAGGATGGATGGATGGATGGAAGGATGGATGGATGTATGGATGGATGGATGGAAGGATGGATGGATGGATAGAGGGATGGATGTATGTATGGATGGATGGATGGAAGGATGGATGATGGAAGGATGGATGGAAGGATGGATGGAAGGATGGATGGATAGATGGATGGATGGATGGAAGGATGGATGGAAGGATAGATGGATGATGGATGGGTAGATGGATGGAAGGATGGATGTATGGATGGATGGATGGATGGAAGGATGATGGATAGATGGATGGATGAATGGGTGGATGGATGGATGGAAGGATGGATGGAAGGATGGATGGATGGATAGATGGATGGATGGATGGATAGATGGATGGATGGAAGGATGGAAGGATGGATGGATGGATGTATGTAAGGATGGATGGATGGATGGAAGGATGATGGATAGATGGATAGATGAATGGGTGGATGGATGGATGGAAGGATGGATGGAAGGATGGATGGATGGAAGGATGGATGGATGGATGTATGGATGGATGGATGGATGGATGGAAGGATGATGGATAGATGGATGGATGAATGGGTGGATGGATGGATGGATGGATGGGTGGAAGGATGGATGGATGGATAGATGGATGGATGGATGGATGGAAGGATGGATGGATGGATAGATGGATGGATGGATGGATGGAAGGATGGATGGATGGATAGAGGGATGGATGTATGTATGGATGGATGGATGGAAGGATGGATGATGGAAGGATGGATGGAAGGATGG